>JANHFF010001020.1:0-116779 GCA_024542945.1 allo-octoploid hybrid of Carassius auratus x Cyprinus carpio
TTCATAGTTTGTGTATTACAATTATAAAAACAAAAATAAAATTAGCCACTCACATAGACAATAGCTTAGGCCTTAACCTTTTTCTGACAGTTTTTAGGGATTTTTAAAAATCCTAAAAAAACCTTATTGTGGTGCAAATAATAATTTCAAAACTCATTGATACTGACCTATGACATCCTGTGACATTCTATTTATTTTAATTTACATAATCTCATGGATGAACAGTAAATCTGTTCAGCTCACAGACAATACTAAGCTGTAATACAAGCAGAACTTTCACAAATGCTTATGAGTCATTAAGGATTTGATAACACTGTAAATAATGTCTAATTTGTTAACCATTAGCAAATTCATTGATAACACTTTATAATAACTGAAACTCATTATTAAATAGTCAGTTCATGCTTTATAAAGCCTTGTCCCAATATTAATAGTCAGTAGTAAGCAGTTTATAAATACAGCTATAAATAGCTTGTCCTTGGTTTATAAGCACATTTATTAAAAATGAGAGTAAGTTATCTTCCTATGAAAAATAAAAGATAAAAATAAACAAACAACAACACAGATTGATACAGAACTCAGAAATTTTATTGTGGATTTATGATAAAGCCTGCAAATGAATTCATACTCCTACTCATACTACTCCATACTCCTTTTTCAACATGATGCCAATATACTGAGATGTTAAATTGTGAATGGGTTTAGGATAGCTTAAATGGTGTTGCCATAGAGATTTATTAAAGTAACATAAAAAATACAATAGTTATTTTACTATATCTTTAAAATTTTTCATTCTAACTCTTCATAATTTTTTATATAAGTAGAAGTCCTCATTTGAAGGAAGCACAGTAAGTTTCATAGCTTTATCATTTTCAAGAGCCAGCATAAAATTAAAACTATAATAACTTATAAATCAAGCCTGCAATTCTTAGTACCTATAATGGCCACCAGAGGGAGCTATAGGATTACTTTTAAATAATTATTGGAGAAACGAGTATGATTTAAATCATTTATAGAAATCTTTCAAAAAAAAAATGAATTGTATATATTTTACTGATAAAATGACCCTCACTTAATTAGAATAACAAGCTGAAGTATTTTGAACTGTATATTAAGAATAATTCTTTATAGGCTTTATGGACAGATACGTTTTGAGTGACTCTTGAAGGATCAGCACCACATCCTCTTTTACCACTGTTTAAAGAATTAATCTTACAGAATAGGTGTGAATGAATTTTGGATAGCTTGAATGGTTTTGCCGTGATGTTTTTTGAAATAATAGTAAAAAAGGAACCAGTAAATGTCTTTTTATTTTTTTAAAGTGCAGCTTCTAAACACTTTAAAAAAAAAAAAATGTACACATAGAAGACCAGTCATTCTGAGGCATATTTCCTCAGAATGACTGGTCTCATGACCATAGTTTCATGACTATACAACACTATATGGATGATAGAAAATTAAAAAAAAACTATCATACATCTGATGTCACTCAGTCCCACTGTCACTGTGGGTAATGTGTGTGTGTGTGTGTTAAGTGAATTAGGTGTGAAACTATCAGGGTGCATTTAGTCTCCAGCGCCAACATTTTACAGAACTGCCACTTTCCTGGAGTCTCCAGAATTACTCGGTGTCGGACTCTGAGAGACTTAAGATTCCAAAAAATGATTTAATTAGAATACCATGAAGTATTGTGAAATACTATATATTAAGTCTTTATATATAGGCTTTATGCACAGATTAGAGTGACTCGTGAAGGACCAGCACCACCTCCTCTTGTCCGATGGTTTGAGGAATATATCTTCCAGAATCCAGGATTAAGATTTAGGAGCTCATTTTTATTCCACCTCCTTTCCTGAAAAGTCTGTCTTGCAGAATTGACTAAAAATTAATCTTCACATTAATTACTAATTATTTTGCAATTCTTTTTGTCAGTTCTTCTTGACCTGCTTTTTTCTTCTTCTTTTCTGACCTCATGACCCAGTCAGTATTTTTTGTACAATGGTCAAGTCTTAACTTATCCATTTCTGTATTGCATTTGTGTTTGATATTTCTCATGGGTATTTCATAATTTTCGACCTTACAGTTTGAGTTAAAAGTCTATTTTAGCGCATTTCATCTGTAAAAGAAAACATGCCTAATAATTCTGCACACATGAATATAAGGAGTTTTTCTCTTCCAGCTTTCCTGGACTATTGTATAGCACTCATAAATGATTAAATAAAAAATAATGGTAGTTATTAAGATTTATATGGTTTGGAATTGGTAAAATGTACTTGGAAAAAAATCACAATAAAACAATGTTTTCATGTTTAAGTTTGGAATATTAACTGACATGAATGAATGCTATATAAATATTGTTCATGTTAACATAATGTTTATAAATGAAATCTTATTGTACAGTGTTACTAATATATATATTGTTCTGTGAATGTGATTTTAAAGTCTAGATGATTCGGATTAACCCTTTAACTGCCGTATCCTTTAAAACCTCACTGCCAGAGGGATATTGTGAATGCATGTGCCCGCTGGGCACAGTTTACCTGATGCCACCGGGGGTGGCGATGGCATTGGTGGCTTGAGCCCGCCATCGCTGCTTGCAGCTATATTTAGGGCTCAAGCCTGGAGGGCGAGAGCCCTATTGTTTTCCTTAGGATTATTTGTTATTATTATTATTATTATTATTTATTATTATTATTTTTCTTCAAGGTTTCGGGGGCTTTTGGGGCCCTTAACATGCTTAAAAAGTCTTGAAAATTGGCACACACATTGGAACCTGCGGCCATTAGGGCCGGGCAGAGACTGATACACGGGCGTGGCACAGGGGCTCTACAGCGCCCCCTGGAATGCTGAGGGCCATATATCATACATACTTGCACGTAGACGCACAAAACTCGGTACACATATAGAACTCATCAATACAAACAACTTTCGAATTGCATATCATAGGCTCCGCCCAACAGGAAGTTGGCTATTTGGGGTTTATTATTCATATTTGTCGTCAAAGTTGTGGGGGCTTTTGGGGTCCTTAACATACTCAAAAACTCTTGAAAGTTTGCGCACACTTTGGAATCTGTGGCCTTAAGGAGCCTGCAGAGTCTGGGACCTGGGCGTGGCACAGGGGCTCTACAGCGCCCCCTGGAACACAGTCATAAATGTTGATGTATAGCTCACACATACTTGCACGTATTAATATGAAACTCAGTACACATATAGATCTCATCGTGCCGAACAACTTGCGTATTGCATGTCATAGGCTCCGCCCAACAGGAAGTCAGCTATTTAGAGTTATGTAAAAAGCGCATGCTCTGGAATTTGAAATACTTGTCATAGGTTTTTAACTCGATTGCCGCCAAACTCGGTCAACATGATCTCAAGACACTGGGGATGAAAAATTGCCAGGGGATTTTTGATATCTCAAACGGTTTGCTCGTGACGAGGCGTTGAAATTATGGCGAGAAATGAGAAACAGGAAGTGTCTAATACCATCCACATACATTTCCTGATTTTAATAAAACTTCATCAGATTATTCATTGTATGATGTCGATCGCATATATGTGACTATTAGGAGTCAAAGTTATAGCGCCACCAACTGGCAGCAGGAAGTGTGTCATTTTCAAAATGCTTTGTATTCAGCATCTTATTTTTACTCGATTTGCTTCAAACTTCATCAGTATAATGTTAAAACACAGCCTATATTAATCTGCTAGGGGGATATTGATATCTAAAAATATTGTTGCCGTGGCAACATGTCAAACTTCAATACTTCTCAGGTGATTTTAAGGCATATAACATACTTAGAATTTCATGAAATTCAGAACACATATCAGTATTTATGATAACTAGACACTGGCAAAAGTTCATAAGAGGGCGTGGAAGAGGCACTCTATAGCGCCACCTTTTGTCAAAAGTGGGGGGGGTTAGTTTTAGCTACAGACACCAAACTCGGTACAAAAATTGTTCTTATCAAGACGGACAACTTTCTAATTCACAGTCATCAGCTACGATCAACAGGAAGTCAGCTATTTTGATTTGAATGCGGATTTTTTTTTACATTTAGCTGTGAATTAATGCATACTGCTCAGAGGAGAGTAACACTATACACACCAAACTTTGTCTACATGATGCCAAAACATTTTAAACAACTTAAATTGCCAAAGGATTTTGGATAGCTTGAACGGTTTTGTCGTGGTGAGTTTTTTAAATGACAGTAAAAATGGAATTATTAATTGTCCTGCATTTTTAAATTCCAAACACTTCAAAACCTTTTTTCATACAAAAAAAAGTCATTCTGAGTAAATATGGATAGTTTCACGACTTTACAACACTGTATGGATAACAGAAAATTAAAAAACTGTCAGACATCTCATCTCACTCTGTCCCTCTGTTTGAGTATTATGTGCTGAGACTTACATTGTCTGAGAGAAAATGCGCCCCTACAGGTTCAATTCCTTAAAGGGAAATTCGACTGAAAGGGAGGAGACTGTGTTTTGGTTTCACTTTTAAATCGGTTAAAATACAAATAAATACTTGGATTTAATTCACACTGACAAGCTAAACCAACATATATGATTATTATCAGGTCAGGACTCATTAATAATTGATGTGTGGTCAGTGATACGTGAGAAACACGAGAGATGAGTCACCGCTCTGAGCACCAGCGTGTGGAATGACGAGCTCAGAAAAAAACGAGTTTATTCTTGTTTTATAGCTATTAAAAATAAAGTATTGCAGCGATATCACACAATTCACCAATTAGAGCACACCAAGAGCTAAATTAAGATGTTTTTGAACTGTTTGTGTGAAAATGAAATATTCGCGGCTGCCTATATCTGAAATCACTGCCTCTGATCAGCGCGTACAGTGTCACAAGTTCAAAACTAACGAATTTATTCTTGTTTTAGAGCTTTTTAAAATAAATTATTGCCATAAATGCACACAATACATCCATTATAACACAACACGAGCTAAATGCAGGTCTTTTGTGACCCGATTAAGTGTGCAAGACTATTTGAAAGCGCGACTGGCAGAATAACATATCTCTCTCGAGCTGCAGGATTCTGCCTTTCGTCGTAAGAACGAACACATCAAGGACAAAATACATAATAGCTTGGCTAATATAAACGAAAACAGCCACGTGAACATAAACTGTTGAGAAATAAATCTAAAGTGGATCTACTGGAATTTAATATTAAGTGACCGCATATACCAGCTGCTTCTGTCTTCAATTTTAATCTATATAAAAAATTAAACTCATTCATCTTGGCTGCTTGTTTAATGTGTGTACGTATCTATTTATTATTTTGCTCTAACAAGACTTAATCTATATTTAATTAAATCAATTACATTTTATTTTACATTTTATTTTTCCATTTCTGCATCTAAACGCCTAAAAACCTAAAACATGCTCTATTATACTATTGTTAGCAATTTCTTTATCGTCCAATTTATCTGGTGTACACGCTTTTATTTTCATAATAAACTTGTTTGTAGATTATACACAGTTATAGTGGTCTATAATAAATATTGACAGGTTTTATTCAAGCTGTTTAGAATGATTGCCTTAGGCTAATTTTTTAAAATGTAAATCCAAAAAAAGAAAGAAAGAAATAAATAAATAAAAAACATTGGAAAAGAATAACTTGTACTTTTTTATACATTTTGTATAGTTTCATAGTTTATGCATTATAATTATAAAAACAAATAAATTTAGCCACTCACATAGAAATCTTAGGCCTTATCCTTTTCTGACAGTTTTAGGGATTTTTAAAAATCCTAAAAAACCTTATTTGTGCTGCAAATAATAATTTCAAACTAATTTGATACTGACCTCTGACATCCTGTGACATGATATTTATTTGAATTTACATAATCTCATGGATGTAACAGTAAATCTGTTCAGCTCACAGATCAAGACTAAGCTGTAATGCAAGCAGAACTTTCACAAATGCTTGTAGGTCAATAAAATCATTACAAAACACTTACAAATCATTTAAGGGATTTGATAACACTGTAAAATAATGTCTAATTTGTTAACATTAGCAAATGCATTGATAACACTTTATAATAACTGCACTAATTAGTAAATAGTCAGTTCATGCTTTATAAAGCCTTGTCCCAATATTAATAGTCAGTAGTAAGCAGTTTATAAATACAGCTATAAATAGCTTGTTCTTGGTTAATAAGCACATTTATTAAAAAGGAGAATAAAGGGTCAGTTATCTTCCTATGAAAAATAAAAAAAATAAAAAATAAACAAACAACACAGATTGATACAGAACTCAGAAATGTTATTGTGGATTTATGATAAACTCAGCCTGTAAATGAATTCATACTCCTCCAAGAAGACACAAGTAGTTCACACCAAACTGTTTTAACATGAAGCCAATATACTGAAGATGTTAAATTTCGAATGGGTTTAGGATACCTTAAATGGTGTGGCCATAGCGATTTATTAAAGTAACATAAAAAAATACAAAAGTTATTTTACTATATCTTTAAAATTTTTAATTCCAACTCTTCATAATTTTTTATATACGTAGAAGTCATTATTTGAAGGAAGCACAGTAAGTTTCATAGCTTTATCATTTTCAAGAGCCAGCATAAAATTAAAACTATCATAACATATAAATCAAGCTTGCAATTCTTAGTACCAATAATGGCCACCAGATGGAGCTATAGGATTACTTTTAAATAATTATTGTAAAAACAAGTATGATTTAAATCATTTATAGAAATCTTTCAAAGAAAAATAATATGAATTTTATGTATTTTACTGATAAAATGACCCTCACTTAATTAGAATAACAAGCCGAAGTATTGTGAACTGTATATTAAGAATAATTCTTTATAGGCTTTATGGACAGATACGTTTTGAGTGACTCTTGAAGGATCAGCACCACATCCTCTTTTACCACTGTTTAAAGAATGTATCTAACAGTACAGGTGCGGATGAATTTTGAATGGGTTGAATGGTTTTGTCGTGGTGATTTTTTGAAATAACAATAAAAAAGTAACCGGTAAATGTCTTTTATTTTTTTAAGTGCAGCTTCTAAACACTTCAAAAAATGTACACATAGAAGACAAGTCATTCTGAGGAAATATGCATGGTTTCATGACTATACAACACTATATGGATGATAGAAAATTAAAAAACTATCATACATCTGATGTCACTCTGTCCCTCTGTCACTGTGGGTAATGTGTGTGTGTGTGTGTGTGTGTGTGTGTGTTAAGTGAATTAGGTGTGAAACTATCAGGGAGCATTTAGTCTCCAGCGCCAACATGTTACAGAACTGCCACTTTCCTGGAGTCTCAGAATTACAATGTGTCAGGTTCTGAGAAATCAAAGATTCCAAAAAATGATTTAATTAGAATACCATGAAGTATTGTGAAATACTATATATTAAGACTTTATATATAGGCTTTATGAACAGATTAGAGTGACTTGTGAAGGACCAGCACCACCTCCTCTTGTCCGATGGTTTGAGGAATAAATTTTCCTGAATCCGGGATTAAGATTTAAGGAGCTCATTTTTATTCCACCTCCTTTCCTGAAAGTCTGTCTTGCAGAATTGACTAAAAATTAATCTTCAAATTAATTCCTAATTATTTTGCAATTATTTTTCAGTTCTTCTTGACCTGTTTTTTTTTCTTCTTCTTTTCTGACCTCATGACCCAGTCAGCATTTTTGTACAATGGTCAAGTCTTAACTTATCCATTTCTGTATTGCATTTGTGTTTGATATTTCTCATGAGTATTTCATAATTTTCGACTTTGAGTTAAAACAGTTTGAGTTAAAACTCTTTTTTAGCGCATTTCATCTGTAAAAGAAAACATGCCTAATAATTCTGCACATGAATATAAGGAGTTTTTCTCTTCCAGCTTTCCTGGACTATTGTATAGCACTCATAAATGATTAAATAAAAAATAATGGTAGTTATTAAGATTGATATGGTTTGGAATTGGTAAAATGTGCTTGGAAAAAAATCACAATAAAACAATGTTTTAATGTTTAAGTTTGGAATATTAACTGACATGAATGAATGCTATATAAATATTGTTCATGTTAACATAATGTTTATAAATGAAATCTTATTGTAAAGTGTTACTAAATATATATATATTTGTTCTGTGAATGTGATTTTAAAGTCTAGATGATTCGGATTAACCCTTTAACTGCCATATCCTTTAAAACCTCACTGCCAGAGGGATATTGTGAATGCATGTGCCCACTGGGCACAGTTTACCTGATGCCACCGGGGTGGCGATGGCATTGGTGGCTTGAGCCCGCCATCGCTGCTTGCAGCTATATTTATTATTATTATTTTTTTTTTTTCCAACGTCTCGGGGGCTTTTGGGGCCCTTAACGTGCTTAAAAAGTCTTGAAAATTGGCACACAGATTGGAACCTGCGGCCATTAGGGCCGGGCAGAGACTGATACACGGGCGTGGCACAGGGGCTCTACAGCGCCCCCTGGAATATGGAGGGCCATATATCATACATTCTTGCTCGTAGACGTATGAAACTCGGTACACATATAAATCTCATCAATCCAAACAACTTTTGTATTGCATATCATAGGCTCCGCCCAACAGGAAGTTGGCTATTTAGGGTTTAGTATTCAAATTTTTCGTCAAAGTTGTGGGGGCTTTGGGGGTCCTTAACATACTCAAAAACTCTTGAAAATTTGCACACACTTTGGAATCTGTGGCCTTTAGGAGCCTGCAGAGGCTGGGACCCGGGCGTGGCACAGGGGCTCTACGGCGCCCCCTGGAACACAGTCAGAAATGTTGATGTATAGCTCACACATACTTGCACATATTCATATGAAACTCAGTACACATATAGATCTCATCGTGCCGAACAACTTTCGTATTGCATGTCATAGGCTCCACCCAACAGGAAGTCAGCTATTTAGAGTTATGTAAAAAGCGCATGCTCTGGAATTTGAAATACTTGTCATAGGTTTTTTTCTCAATTGCCGCCAAACTCGGTCAACATGATCTCAAGACACTGGGGATGAAAAATTGCCAGGGGATTTTTGATATCTCGAACGGTTTGCTCGTGGCGAGGCGTTGAAATTATGGCGAGAAATTAGAAACAGGAAGTGTCTAATACCATCCACATACATTTCCTGATTTTAATCAAACTTCATCAGATTATTCGTTGTATGATGTCGATCGCATATATGTGACTATTAGGAGTCAAAGTTATAGCGCCACCAACTGGCAGAAGGAAGTGTGTCATTTTCAAAATGATTTGAATTCAGCATCTTATTATTACTCGATTTGCTTCAAACTTCATCAGAATAATGTTAAAACACAGCTGATATAAATCTGCAAGGGGGATATTGATATCTAAAAAATTGTTGCCGTGGCAACATGTCAAACTGGAATACTTCTCAGGTGATTTTGAGGCATATAACATGCTTAGAATTTCATGAAACTCAGAACACATATCAGTATTAGTGACAGCTAGACACTGGCAAAAGTTCATAAGAGGGCGTGGAATAGGCAGTCTATAGCGCCACCTTTTGTCAAAAGTGGGGGGGTTAGTTTTAGCTACAGACACCAAACTCAGTACAAAAATTGTTCTTATCAAGACGGACAACTTTCTAATTCACAGTCATCAGCTACGACCAACAGGAAATCGGCTATTTTGATTTGAATGTGGATTATTTTTTACATTTAGCCGTGAATTAATGCATACTGCTCAGAGGAGAGTAACACTATACACACCAAACTTGGTCTACATGTTGAAAAAACATTGAGGAACTTAAATTGTGAATGGGTTTTGGATAGCTTGGATGGTTTTGTCGTGGTGATTTTTTTAAATGACAATAAAGATGGAATTATTAATTTTCCTGCATTTTTAAATTCCAAACCCTTCAAAACCTTTTTTCATACAGAAAAAAAGTTATTCTGAGTAAATATGCATAGTTTCATGACTTTACAACACTGTATGGATAACAGAAAATTAAAAAACTGTCAGACATCTCATCTCACTCTGTCCATCTGTTTGAGTGTGTGTGCTTAGACTTCCATTGTCTGAGAGAAATAGCGCCCCTACAGGTTCAGTTACCGGACTAAAAAAGGGAGGAGACTGTCTTTTGGTTTCGATTTTAAATCGGTTAAAATACAAATAAATACTTGGATTTAATTCACAGTGACAAGCTAAACCAACATATATGATTATTATCAGGTCAGGGCTCATTAATAATGGATGTGTGGTCAGTGATACGTGAGAAACACGAGAGATGAATCACAGCTCTGAGCAGGAGCGTGTGGAATGATGAGCTCAGAAAAAACGAGTTTATTCTTGTTTTATAGCTATTAAAAATAAAGTATTGCAGCGATATCACACAATTCACCAATTAGAGCACACCAAGAGCTAAATTAAGATGTTTTTGAACTGTTTGTGTGAAAATGAAATATTTGCAGCTGCCTATCTGAAATCACTGCCTCCGATCAGCGCGCACAGTGTCTCAGAGCTCAAAACAAACGAATTTATTCTTGTTTAAGAGCTTTTTAAAATAAATTATTGCCATAAATGCACACAATACATCCATTATAACACAACACGAGCTAAATGCAGGTGTTTGTGACCCGTTTAAGTGTGCAAGACTACTTGAAAACGCGACTGGCAGAATAACATATATCTCTCGAGCTGCAGGATTCTGGCTTTCGTCGTAAGAACGAACACATCACGGACAAGATTATTTCAAAATACATAATAGCTTGGCTAATATAAACGAAAACAGCCACGTGAACATAAACTGTTAAGAAATAAATCTGAAGTGGATCTACTGGATTTTAATATTAAGTGACCGCATATATCAGCTGCTTCGGTCTTCAATTTTAATCTATATAAAAAATTAAACTCATTCATCTTGGCTGCTTTTTTAATGTGTGTACGTATTTATTTATTATTTTGCTCTAACAAGACTTAATCTATATTTAATTAAATCAATTACATTTTATTTTACATTTGATTTGTCCATTTCTGCATCTAAACGCCTAAAAACCTAAAACATGCTCTATTATACTATTGTTAGCAATTTCTTTATCGTCCAAGTTATCTGGTGTACACGCTTTTATTTTCATAATAAACTCGTTTGTTAGATTATACACAGTTATAGTGGTCTATAATAAATACTGACAGGTTTTATTCAAGATGTTTAGAATGATCGCCGTAGTCTAATTTTTTAAAATGTAAATCCAAAAAAAAAAAAAAAAAAAAAAAATTAAATAAATTAAAAACATTGGAAAAGAATAACTTGTACTTTTTTATACATTTTGTATAGTTTCATAGTTTATGCATTATAGTTATAAAAACAAACAAATTTAGCCACTCACATAGAAATCTTAGGCCTTATCCTTTTCTGACAGTTTTAGGGATTTTTAAAAATCCTAAAAAACCTTATTTGTGCTGCAAATAATAATTTCAAACTAATTTGATTCTGACCTCTGACATCCTGTGACATGATATTTATTTGAATTTACATAATCTCATGGATGTAACAGTAAATCTGTTCAGCTCACAGATCAAGACTAAGCTCTAATGCAAGCAGAACTTTCACAAATGCTTTTAGGTCAATAAAATCATTACAAAACACTTACAAATCATTTAAGGGATTTGATAACACTGTAAAATAATGTCTAATTTGTTAAGATTGGCAAATGCATTGATAACACTTTATAATAACTGCACTCATTAGTAAATAGTCAGTTCATGCTTCATAAAGCCTTGTCCCAATATTAATAGTCAGTAGTAAGCAGTTTATAAATACAGCTATAAATAGCTTGTTCTTGGTTTATAAGCACATTTATTAAAAAGGAGAGTAAAGGGTCAGTTATCTTCCTATGAAAAAAATAAATAAAAAATAAACAAACAACAACACTGATTGATACAGAACTCATAAATGTTATTGTGGATTTATGATAAAATCAGCCTGTAAATGAATTCATTCTCCTCCAAGAAGACACAAGTAGTTCACACCAAACTGTTTTAACATGAAGCCATATACTGAAGATGTTAAATTGCGAATGGGTTTAGGATACCTTAAATGGTGTGGCCATAGCGATTTATTAAAGTAACATAAAAAAAATACAATAGTAATTTTACTATATCTTTAAAATTTTTAATTCCAACTCTTCATAATTTTTTATATACGTAGAAGTCATCATTTGAAGGAAGCACAGTAAGTTTCATAGCTTTATCATTTTCAAGAGCCAGCATAAATTTAAAACTATCATAACATATAAATCAAGCTTGCAATTCTTAGTACCAATAATGGCCACCGGATGGAGCTATAGGATTACTTTTAAATAATTATTGTAGAAACAAGTATGATTTAAATCATTTATAGAAATCTTTCAAAGAAAAATAATATGAATTTTATGTATTTTACTGATAAAATGA
The DNA here is from genome assembly GCA_024542945.1 of allo-octoploid hybrid of Carassius auratus x Cyprinus carpio. Classification (NCBI taxonomy): domain Eukaryota; kingdom Metazoa; phylum Chordata; class Actinopteri; order Cypriniformes; species allo-octoploid hybrid of Carassius auratus x Cyprinus carpio. The sequence continues at coordinate 12,422 of JANHFF010001020.1, forward strand.
CATTCACTTAATTAGAATAACAAGCTGAAGTATTGTGAACTGTATATTAAGAATAATTCTTTATAGGCTTTATGGACAGATACGTTTTGAGTGACTTGAAGGATCAGCACCACATCCTCTTTTACCACTGTTTAAAGAATGTATCTTACAGTACAGGTGCGGATGAATTTTGAATGGCTTGAATTGTTTTGTCGTGGTGATTTTTTAAAATATTAGTAAAAAAGTAACCAGTAAATGTCTTTTATTTTTTTAAGTGCAGCTTCTAAACACTTTATAACTATCATACATCTGATGTCACTCTGTCCCTCTGTCACTGTGGGTAATGTGTGTGTGTGTGTGTGTGTGTGTGTGTGTGTGTGTGTGTTAAGTGAATTAGTTGTGAAACTATCAGGGAGCATTTAGTCTCCAGTGCCAACATTTTACAGAACTGCCACTTTCCTGGAGTCTCAGAATTACAATGTGTCAGGTTCTGAGAAATCAAAGATTCCAAAAAATGATTTAATTAGAATACCATGAAGTATTGTGAAATACTATATATTAAGACTTTATATATAGGCTTTATTAACAGATTAGAGTGACTCGTGAAGGACCAGCACCACCTCCTCTTGTCCGATGGTTTGAGGAATATATTTTCCTGAATCCGGGGTTAAGATTTAGGAGCTCATTTTTATTCCACCTCCTTTCCTGAAAGTCTGTCTTGCAGAATTTACTAAAAATTAATCTTCACATTAATTCCTAATTATTTTGGAATTATTTTTGTCAGTTCTTCTTGACCTGTTTTTTTTTTCTTCTTCTTTTCTGACCTCATGACCTAGTCAGCATTTTTGTACAATGGTCAAATCTTAACTTATCCATTTCTCTATTGCATTTGTGTTTGATATTTCTCATGGGTATTTCATAATTTTCGACTTTGAGTTAAAAACTTTGAGTTAAAACTCTTTTTTAGCGCATTTCATCTGTAAAAGAAAACATGCCTAATGATTCTGCACATGAATATAAGGAGTTTTTCTCTTCCAGCTTTCCTGGAATATTGTATAGCACTCATAAATGATTAAATAAAAAATAATGGTAGTTATTAAGATTGATATGGCTTGGAATTGGTAAAATGTGCTTGGAAAAAAAATCACAATAAAACAATGTTTTAATGTTTAAGTTTGGAATATTAAATGACATGAATGAATGCTATATAAATATTGTTCATGTTAACATAATGTTTATAAATGAAATCTTATTGTAAAGTGTTACTAAATATATATATATATATATATATATATATATATATATATATAATATATATATATTGTTCTGTGAATGTGATTTTAAAGTCTAGATGATTCGGATTAACCCTTTAACCGCCATACCCTTTAAAACCTCACTGCCAGAGGGATATTGTGAATGCATGTGCCCGCTGGGCACAGTTTACCTGATGCCACCGGGGTGGCGATGGCATTGGTGGCTTGAGCCCGCCATCGCTGCTTGCAGCTATATTTCTTCTTCTTCTTCTTCTTCTCCCGAATGTATCGCATTTTTGAGGGCTTTAACATGCTCAAAAAGTCATGAAACTTTGCACATGCGTCAAACCTGGTGAAAATTTTCGTCTGATATAGGATTCAGAAGAGGGTGTGGCAAAATGGCTCGACAGCGCCACCTATACCAAGAAAATCAACAGCCTTCCAGCTATGTTTCACGTACATGCACGAAAATTGGCACACATATGTAACACACCAAGACCTACAAAAAAGACTCTTGGAGCGAAATTCTAAACCCAACAGGAGGTCGGTTATTTTTAATATTATGAGCATATTTTGAGTAATTTTGGTCATTTCCATGTGTTGTATTTTAACGAACTCCTCCTAGAGAGTTTTTCAAATCAACACCAAATTTGGTATGCCTAATCTAAAGGCCTTTGCGATGTTAAATTGCGAAGATCTTGAGTTTTCGTTGAAGGGCGTGTCCGTGGCGGCCTGGCGAATTTTGATGATTCGCCATGACAAATGAAGTTGCTATAACTCACACATACAATGTCCAATCTGCCCCAAACTTCACATGTTTGATGAGACTCCGAACCTGAACAGATTGACATGCCCATACTCAGTTATAGTCATAGCGCCACCTATTGGCAACAGGAAGTGACATATTTTACACTGTGACAGACTATTTCTAGAAATTTTATGACATCAATGTCTTTTTTGTGGTCAGTCTAATCTAAAGGCCTGTGCGATGTTCAGTTGTGAAGATCTTCAGTTTTCGTTAAAAGGCTTGTTCATGGCGCCGCGACAAAGTTCGATGTCTCGCCATGGGAATAAAAGATGTTATAACTCAGGCATAAAATGTCCGATCTTCCCCAAACTTCACATGTGTGATAAGAGTCCTGGCCTGAACAGATCTGCAGGCCAATATTCCACCGGGAATGGCAGAATGGCTCTATAGCGCCACCTATACACTTTCAACGGAGTGCGCCTACAAAAAAGTCTCTTGGTACGAAATCCGGATCCCAACTGGAAGTCGGTTATTTTGAATTTTCCCTTCAAAATTGGTGTTGTTTTTGCCATTTTCAGGGGATGTACTTTAACGAACTCCTCCTAGAGATTTATTCAGATCAACACCAAACTAGGTCAGTGTAATCTAAAGCCATTTGCGATGTTAAATTGCGAAGGACTTGAGGTTTCGTTAAAGGGCGTGTCCATGGCGGCCTGACAAATTTCGATGTTTCGCCATGAAATAGGATGTTGTTGTAACTCAGGCATAAAATGTCAAAGCCTCCCCAAACCTCACATGTTAGATAAGACTTCTGCCCTTAACAGATCTACATGCCCATATTCAGTCATAGTCATAGCGCCACCTGCTGGCAACAGGAAGTGTCAATGTTTTACACTGCAAATAACTACTCCAAGAAATTTTATGACATCAACATTTTATTTTGGTCAGTCTAATCTAAAGTTCTTTGCAATGTTAAATTGTGGAGATCTTGAGATTTTGTTAAAGGGTGCGTCCATGGCGCCATGACAAAATTTGATGTCTCGCCATCGGAAGAGAAGTTGTTGTAACTCAGGCATTAAATGTTCAATCTTCCCCAAACTTCACATGTTCGATAAGAGTCCTGGCCTGAATACATCTGAAGGCCAATATTCCATTATAATGATAGCGCCACCTGCTTACAACAGGAAAATTGGCAGATATATGGAATAAACTTTGACATATTCCACTTATATTTCTGAGTTTAAATGCATATTTCTCACCGTTCACATATCTACTAAAGCCACTTACTGCCGGTGAGCCCGGGTGCGAGGGCCCGTTCATCGCTGCTTGCAGCTTTAATTTTATTCGTTTCTTGTTTTAGGCAAATTAGGCCTAAATAATGGGAACGAAATTATATAGCGCTTCACGTTTAAATATGCAACAATTTCTTAATCAGTTTACAGACAAATGTCTTTTACCCAATAAGTTATGTCAAAATACAGGACAGGTAACGAATAACAAAAATGCATGTTGTTTTATTAAAGGAAAAAATATATTTATATTTAAAATATAAATTAAAATATAGGCATAATATATGAAAATATTGACATTTTACTGCTCCGATGCAAAGTAAACCACAATTTCTTTTGAATAATATAACGCATAATTAATATAATATAAATAATACTGCACACCTTTTAAATGTGTCAAATCTAAAAATATGGCTTAATACCATGTAGCTTAGAAAATATAAGCACAGACTCAGGCACAGGCTTGACATTTATCCTCTTTGAATTCGTTTTAAGAAATGCACATAACATAAGTACCAAACTTTCATCTGTGAATATTACATATTAAATATATTAAATATTTAAACTATAGTGTTTTTCTTTAATTTTCCATGACTGAAGCAGTCAAATGTAACACATCAGCAAGGCAAATGCACTTTACACCGTCGCGGCGGCGGTACCCGGTACCCGGTACCCTTTTGAATGTCTACTTACTGTATCTATCTGACTGTTTCTATCTATCTTTCTGTCTATCTATCTATCTATCTACTCATCTAATATTTCTAATCTATCTACCTATCTGACTTTCTATCTATCTGTCTATCTACTCATCTAATATTTCTAATCTATCTATCTATCCTAGCTACATGCTAATAATGTTAGAAACATAGTCATATGCTAATCATGCTAGAAACATGTTAACGACATGCTAGTTGCATGCTAGTCATGCTAGAAACATGCTATCAACATGCTAACCATGTTAGAAACATGCTAGAAACATGTTAGCAACATGCTAATCAAACTAACACAGTAACAGCATGCTAGTCATGTTAGAAACATGTTACGACATGCTAATCATGCTAGAGACATGTTAGCAACATGCTATAAAAATGCTAGCAACATGCTAATCATGTTAGAAACATGCTAGCTACATGATAGCAACATGCTATGAACATGGTAATCATGCTAGAAAAACATGCTAATCATGCTAACAACATGTTAACAACATGTTAATCATGCTAGAAACATGCTAGCGGCATGATAGCAAGATGCTAGGAACATGCTAATAATGATAGAAACATGCTAACGACATGCTAATCATGCCAGAGACATGTTAACAACATGCTAATCATGCTATAAAAATGCTAGCAACATGCTAATCATGTTAGAAACATGCTAGCGACATGATAGCAAAGTGCTATGAACATGCTAATCATGCTAGAAAAACATGCTAATCATGCTAACAACATGTTAACGACATGTTAATCACGCTAGAGACATGCTAGCGGCATGATAGTAAGATGCTAGGAACATGCTATTCATGCTAGAAATATGCTTATTATGCTATCAACATGCTAATCATGCTAGAAACATGATAGCAATATGCTAGTCGCATGTTAATCGTGCTAGAAACATGCTAACGACATGTTAATAATGCTAGAAACATGTTAATCATGCTAGAAACATGCTAGTGACGTGATAGCAACATGCCAGGAACATGCTAATCATGCTTGAAACATGCTTCTAACTTCTATCTATCTATTTATCTATCTCTTTCTATTTATTCTATCTTTCTAACTAATCTATCATTATTTCTTTCAAACATACTATCATTCTTTCTTTCAGACTAATCTATCATTCTTTCTTTTGAACTAATCTATATATCATTCTTTTGAACTCATCTATCTATCATTCTTTCTAACTAATATATTTCTTTCTAACTAATCTATCTATCATTCTTTTGTTTTGAACTCATCTACCTATCATTCTTTCTAACTAATATATCTTTCTTTCTTACAACTAATCAATCTAACTTTAAACTACTTTAAACTTCGAACTAATTTAAACTTCTTTAAACTTCTTCAAACTTTCTGGTCAGGCTTTCTCAAGCCAACTTAAAGTTTGTCTCAAACTTTTTTTTCTAGTTTAATTTGTAATTTTGTCCCAGGCATTACGAGATTACGTCAGCGTCAGGTGGGGTGGGGGAGGAGCGCATTTATCATGGGGGTCGCGGGCTAAAAAGTTTGGGAACCCCTGGCCTAATGGATAGAGCATCAGACTTGTAACCCAAATGTCAAGGGTTCAAGTCTTAGGTACGGCAGAAATTGCAGGTGGGGGATTGAACAACCAGTGCTATCTCCCACCTCCAATACCACGACTGAGCTGAGACCCTTGAGTACGGCACTGATTCCCCAACAGCTCCCTGAGTACTGCAGTAAAAATGGCTGCTCACTGCTCCAGTTATGTGTTCATGGTGTGTGTTCACTACTATGTGTGTACACTTGGATGGGTAAAATGCAAAGCACGAATTCTGTCTATGGGGTTAGAGCAAACTAATGCCAAGTTCACACTGTAGCCCCAATTTTGCCCATTCACTCACTTGTGACAATTATGCAGTGTGAGTGATCAAATATGTAATTGGTGAGAATCACAGATGTGTTGCCACCGCCAATTCAAAATACTGCTGTGTGAATTGAGTTATGATTGGAAAATGCATTGTTGATGACAGCCAATGAGAGTGGGAAGTTTGAGGAGGATTTATTGTACATGAAACATAGTTTGCGGACCAGGCAGAGTGTGTAACCACTTTTTGCCGATCCATCATGCAATGTGAACACAGCAACAACCCGTTTTGACCCATACAATATATTTTTGGTTATTCCTACAAATATACCCCAGTGACTTAAAACTGGTTTTGTGCTCCAGGGTCACATATATACATGATTTTTCTTTGTGTTCTTTTGTTACTTTCTCCCAACCTTAGCAAAATGTTGAAACATATTAACATTCAAAGCACACACTTAAATTGCACAGGCTGCCACACAAGTCTGCTCTCTTACCATCAATGTTGATTGTGCCGGTGATTGCCCTTTCTGTTGTGGTCCAGGTAATTCTGCACCTGCTGATGCTTTTCCCGGTGCTGCTCCTCCAGCCTTTGATACTTGGTTAATTGCATCTGCAGCTAATCCAGATCCTCCAATTCTTGTTGCTGCAGGTAATGCTGGTTTTACTTTTTTTACTAGGTCTACCAACCATTGAAGGTTAGCTATTACCCACTGTATTGTATCTATTGCTAACTGTAATTGTGTTCTTGCTACTGCTATTATTGCAGCTCCTGCCATTGCTCCTGTAATTGCTGATCCTGTTAGTGAGTGCACTCCTAATAGTGATTGCAATATTGCTGCTGCTGTTCCTGCTAGGCCTCCTGCTACTGCTGTTACTATTACGGTTACTGCTCCTGTCCTTGCTTCTGCTTCCCAAAGTGGAATGCCAGCTCCTGTTGCTGCTCCTACTGCTGCTCCTATTACTGCTTCAGCTATTGTTGATGTTACTGCACTTCCTGCTATTACTGCAACTATTGCAACAGTCAGTGCTATTGTTATTGTTAATGGTGATTGAAGAGTTCCCCTATGCTTGGCTACATCTTCTCCTGGATCTGCAATAAAGAATTGTCTTCATTAAATGTCATCACAGAAATAAAAACATTGTTAAATACAACCCTCTACGCACTCCTTGGCGATATACAGGTCCCTCTCAAAAAATTAGCATATTGTGAAAAAGTTCATTATTTTCCATAAAGTAATGATAGAAATTAAACTTTCAGATATTTTAGATTCATTGCACACCAACTGAAATATTTCAGGTCTTTAATTGTTTTAATACTGATGATTTTGGCATACAGCTCATGAAAACCCAAAATTCCTATCTCAAAAAATTAGCATATTTCATCCGACCAATAAAAGAAAAGTGTTTTTAATACAAAAAAAGTAGGGCTGTCAAATGATTAAAATTTTTAATCAAATTAATCAGAATTTTCAGTGGATTAATCATGATTAATCACTATTTGGAATTACACCTGAATCCTAACCATTTTTTTTCTGAAATGCATACTGTATTGATTCATCAATATGTGGTTCTTTTTTTCTGAATTACAAAAGTTTAACATTTACTTAGATCAAATTTACCTGAGCACTATATCAAACCATGCCATTTAAGTACAGATAGTGTAAGAGTTTTAGGTGAACCAGTGGTTAAATATAGCCACATATCTATGAAATTATGCATAGAGAAACTCGAAAGAATGAACTCAGAAACACAAACATGCGCCCTCTGCACTCTGGGCACTCTTGTTTTTGGGAGGTGTTCATTTGCTCTGCCACAATACTTTAGGATTGATATTTTCGGGTTCTGAAGGCTTCAAGTGCCAGTAAAACCAAGTAAAATGCATATGCTTTTCCAAACAGCTGTAATTTTCGCTGCATTGCATGTAGGCGTTCTGCGTATGCGCAGTCTGAAACACAGGACGCTATAACAGGAAGAAGCTCCAGCGTATCAACTACCAAAGTCGTCTCTGTTTATCGAGCTTGGCATGAATGTATTTGAGAGTAACTGGGGTAAAACTTTAAGCTTCTTCTGTGTTTTCGTTGCGGTGCTCGCCACAGTTTTTTACTATCTTGAGAATTCAGAGATCGACGAGACTTTCCTGACCTGAATAATTTGTCACACTGCGCATGCGTGAAATGCATTAAAAAATTTGACGTAATTAACAACAAACAACGAATTAACGTCATTAACGCGCTATTTTTGACAGCCCTAAAAAAAAGTCAACCTTCAATTAATTATGTTCAGTTATGCACTCAATACTTGGTCGGGAATCCTTTTGCAGAAATGACTGCTTCAATGCAGCGTGGCATGGAGGCAATCAGCCTGTGGCACTGCTGAGGTGTTATGGAGGCCCAGGATGCTTCGATAGCGGCCTTAAGCTCATCCGGAGTGTTGGGTCTTGCGTCTCTCAACTTTCTCTTCACAATATCCCACAGATTCTCTATGGGGTTCAGGTCAGGAGAGTTGGTAGGCCAATTGAGCACAGTATTACCATGCTCAGTAAACCATTTACCAGTGGTTTTGGCACTGTGAGCAGGTGCCAGGTCGTGCTGAAAAACGAAATCTTCATCTCCATAAAGCTTTTCATCAGATGGAAGCATGAAGTGCTCCAAAATCTCCTGATAGCTAGCTGCATTGGCCCTGCCCTTGATAAAACACAGTGGACCAACACCAGCAGCTGACATGGCACCCCAGACCATCACTGACTTTGGGTACTTGACACTGGACTTCAGGCATTTTGGCATTTCCTTCTCCCCAGTCTTCTTCCAGACTCTAGCACCTTGATTTCCGAATGACATGCAAAATTTGCTTTCATCCGAAAAAAGTACTTTGGACCACTGAGCAACAGTCCAGTGCTGCTTCTCTGTAGCCCATTTCCTGCACACGCCTGTGCACGGTGGCTCTGGATGTTTCTACTCCAGACTCAGTCCACTGCAGGTCCCCCAAGGTCTGGAATCGGTCCTTCTCCACAATCTTCCTCACTGAGGTGCCTTGATACAGCACTCTGGGAACAGCCTATTCATTCAGAAATTTATTTCTGTGTCTTACCCTCTCGCTTGAGGGTGTCAATGATGGCCTTCTCGACAGCAGTCAGGTTGGCAGTCTTACCCATGATTGCAGTTTTGAGTAATGAACCAGAGTTTTTAAAAGCCTCAGGAATCTTTTGCAGTTGTTTAGAGTTAATTAGTTGATTCAGATGATTAGGTTAATAGCTCATTTAGAGAACCTTTCCATGATATGCAAATTTTTTGAGATAGGAATTTTGGGTTTTCATGAGCTGTATGCCAAAATCATCAGTATTTAAACAATAAAAGACCTGAAATATTTCAGTTGGTGTGCAATGAATCTAAAATATATGGAAGTTACATTTTTATCATTACATTATGGAAAATAATGAACTTTTTCACAATATGCTAATTCTTTTAGAAGGACCTGTAATTGCCATTGGCTAGTACATTTTTTAGTTTACTCTCCAGGCTGATATACTATTTTACACACACACACACACACATATAATTCCAATCAGCTCATCTTTGTAAAATGGCACAGCTTCTTCAATTTTTGCTTCCTAATCAGTCAGGCAAGCATTATATGATATTATGATCAGGGGTGCACATAATTTTTTCAGCATGGTTCTAATAAGAGAACCTTGAGATTTGGTTTGGTCCTTACACTGCATATAGCGTGACCCATTAAATGCAACTATAAAAAATGAATTAATAATAGTTATAATATTATTACACTTTATTTATTTAGTTTTTTTTATTAAATATTAAACTAATTAATAATGCGTGATAATATTATCAAAAATAAAAAGCAGTCCTAGTATTAAATACAAATGCATTTATTTTATAGTAAATAAACTTAAAAATAAAATGCTAATATTTACTACTACTTTGTTTGTTTGCCTCTTTAAGAAGAACCGCTTTATGTATTCCTCAATTTTAAGTCGCTTTGGAAAAAAGCGTCTAAAAATAAATAAACAAAAGCATTTTCATCATATTCAAACTTAAAATCAGCAGGCTTTTATTTTGGCGGGTTGCCGGCAAGTAAGTATACGTGCTTCCGGATTTAGCAACGCTGCTGATTAAAGAGCATCAGTGGATGAATGTCACAGTTTTGTATTGTGCTTTGAACTGGTAGGCATAGCCTAGATTTATGCTTTCAGTTTGAAAATAAAACGTATATAGTACAGTTGTGATCTAAAATGGTAATTGTTCATTAACAGCTGTTGAATGCCTATTTGTCGCTCTAACTGAATTTAAGACTGGTGAGGATGCTTAAGATATTGTTGGTCATTCAGGGTTTCTGTAAAAAAAAAAAAAATCTAATAATTAATATTAATTATTTTTATAAAATATAATACTACTACTAATTCTAATAACATAAAATATACAATGCACTACGGACTGATGACCTGCTGGGTTCATGAATATTAATCACGTTGTCTGCATTCACTGCTTTCTCTGCTGAAATCAAAACAGGGATGGTAATAGATGAGCGCCAGCCAATGAGATTGTCATTTGAGCACTAGCTCCGCCTACTACCGGAGAAACCGGCATATTTCTGCTTTTTCTAAAAAGCTCAATAATTCTAAATGAACTCCATTATTTTGAAAGGAAAATACACTAATACATAGCACTCAGTCATTGTTCATCGAGTGAAAATATATCTGTGCTGAAGTTATAATAACCTTGAATGCACACACTGGTGAGTAAAATCTAAGAATTTATTGGCCAATGGCTATCGATAGACATTTTTAGTCGCCCAGAGTAAAATTTTGTTGCATATGCAAAAAGTCTATTCACAATGAAGAGGGTTGAAATATGCTACTTATTTGTATTGGTTATTTTCTCATTATGATTTACATTTCTTACCCATGTTGCTTGGCTTAAAATTTTGAGTGTATGAAGACTCATTTCCTCCTCTTTTTTCTTCACAAGCCATTTCCTCTCCTTTAAAGAGACAAATGTTACTACATATTCCATATGACATACATGCAATACTGTAGATCCGCGTTTCCACCACAGGAACTTGACCCAGGAACTAGGGACTTTTGGCTGGTACTCGGTGTGTTTCCACCACAGGAACCAGGATCTAAATAAAGTTCTGGGTACAAAAATGCCCCTCAGAAAGTCCCTGCTGGCGAGGTGGTACTTTTTCAAAGTTCCAGAACTTTTGGGGGCGGGACTTGGGCGCTAAACGTCCTGATTGGTTGAGTTCACGCAGCATTGTGATTCAACCACCATTTATTCAGATCATTTTCAAAATATTACTGTTATTTTTGGTATTTTTCGCTTAAATGTGACATACTCAAATTCAAATGTTTATGCTACAAACATACAATTGAGGAAATTAAAAATAAATAAATAAATGGTTTCATTGCAGGGCTTGAAAACGAAAAAAAAATTTTAATCGGTTTGCTCCGAGCAGAATCGATATTTTAACGTTTCTGTTCTGTGTTCTTCTGATATTATTACCGTTCTGAAAACCGGTTCGGGTGTAAGAAATACCGGTTAATAATGTTATTTTTTAAAACAATATTCTTTGGCTATAATTTGCCTAATAATAATAATAATATTAATAATACAATTATAATAAAGTACAGCGTTTTCTTAACACAAAAAGAAAAATAGACAGGGCTCCCCAAGGGTGAGACTCACACATTTCAATCCATTCACACACTCACACGCCACACATTGTATTTCTCACGCAGAGTCATTACGAGGATAACACCCACCAAGTTGTGGCGATATTTTTTAAACCGTGAAACAGGTAGAGGAATCAAGTGAGTTTCCTGAAGGCCCTGTCACGCACCAGCTAATCAAATAAAAAAAAATAGCTACCGATCAGCCAATCAGAAAATAGCATTGCTGTATCTGGGTAAGATTTTCACAGGCTCGTGCGCAACACAGATTTAGACTCTCGCTGAAGTAACTTGGGTAACATAACAGTTACAGAAGAGGACAGCGGCTGTCACATTTTAAATGTTTTACATCTCGCCAAACTAATTTCTGCAGACTGATCAACGTGGGACAAGAACATGCTATGAGTACAGTAAGTCATCTAACCATTGCTGCAGGGCCGTCGCCAGAACAAACCAAATGGGGGGGCATTTAATTTTCATGGGGGGCACACTTTTTTAATGATCTGAGACAGACCATAACATAAACCCATATTAGGCTATAGCTAAAATAGACCACAATAGTCTTGTTTTGTTCAATTATTCAAATAAAATACTTCACCGTTTGATCTCAACGTCTCTGTTTATTGTCTCTTAACATTTCCAAAACCGCCAAAAATTTATTCTGAGATCGCAGGCTATGCGCAGCTCAGCTGCGCACAGGAATTGCGTATAAACAATACAATACTGTATGTTTAACTAAATGAATTGCATGATTTATATGTACATATACATATACTTACACACAAACTGCATATTGTAATTTGAATTAATAAAACTACTAACACAAAAATAACATATTGAAAGGTCTGCTGCTGGAGACTTGTCATTGGCTGTTGTATTTGAATAATTAATGAGGTAGGTCTTTGCAAGGTTTGGGTTCAGTTTTGGGATGTTTTAACAGTCATTTATGAATATAATTATATTTAAAATTATGTTCTGTGTAATAATGCGTTGAATAATGAATCGTCTGAATCATTTCTGAAGGTAATGTGTTATGCATTTCTAGTGTTACCGTTGTAGTGATTACTGTTCCTGTGACCCAAGTTCTGCTGAAACAGCGTTATTACTGCAATGATCTAAATCAATAACATTCAATATCAAACGTCTAACTGCGCGTTCACACCGGCTGCGTCGGGAGCGTCAAAAATTCCTCTTGCAGTTCTGCTCACGACGCTGCAGAAAGATTCGTGAGCGCTCAGATGCTCTGATGTAGTCCGAATGCTTATTTTGTAATAAAAGTGTCTGCAAAGCTATCAGACTTGTTGATCTTATGCAGACTAACCACAAGGAGGTTAACGTTATAAGTTGATCTCATAAAATGTTGTTGTGGACGAAATATTAAGATCCTTTACTTAAAATGAACGATCTCAGACACCTTGGTCCACGTATCACTTTTAATTTTTTTTTTATGTCCCTGTACGCAAACAGGGACACATCATAGATTACTGCAAACGCAAAACAGCAATAATCAACCTGTCCTCTATTTTGCTTGGGAACTAATGTGATCGGAGCTGCGTCCTCTGGAATCCTCTCAAGCTGTTGACTTCTACATTCCGATTGGTTGCTGCCCAACCGTGTCATAGCTCATTACCATAAAGTTGCCTTGATTTAAACTCTGCTCGACGCTCTCAAAGGCCAAGTCGCTCCTCGCCGCTGCTCGACGCTGGTTTACATTGAAAATGAATGACTTCCGGCCACGTTGACGCTCTCGACGCCGGCGGTGTGAATGCACAGTAATGCAAGTTTGGTTAATTGTTCTGTGCGTTACGTTTAGGGGGGCACAAAAAGTCATTTGGGGGGGCACTGCCCCCCGATGCCCCCCCTTGACGACGGGCCTGCACCTGGCCCGAATTTTCCTTTAAGAATGGCCTTGTGTTCATCCAATAACTGGGCTAACAGTAAACACTGTTCCTGTGTCCATTTTGGCTTTCTCGCCCTTCTTGGTTTTGATTCCATGTTTGATACATTAAATCCAACATTCAAACCGCCACTTATATAGGACAGCAATCACTGTAATTCGAAAGAGTGGAACAATTTTTATCATTCTAAGCCAATCAAATACCTTATAGGAAATTAAAAGCATGGTAAGTAAAAAAAGGATTTATATACACACATATAATGTGTGTGTGTAAGAGAGAGAGAGAGAGAACGGTCAAATAGGAAAAAATATGCATGTAAATTCAAAGTGAGAATTAGAATAGACCCGATACTTAAAATCACTCTTTTTGTTTCCATCTAGGACAACCAACCAATCACAGTCTTCAAAAGATTGTGTCATACATAGCAACGGGGTCAACCCCGCCTCCTCACTAAAATGAAAGTTTTTGTCTTTTCCTTACTCAGAGTTGCTCTCAGATTGTTCCCGAATCGCTCTTAAGCTAAGACTCCTACGTAAAAGTTTTTAAGCTAAATTAAGAGTTTTCTGAGAGGATTCTAAGAATCTTTATGAATAAGGGCCCAGATGTATAGTGCGTGGTAGAATAATGTTTTTATGTTTTGCGTTTGTGCCAAAAATATGTTGTTTGAGCACTGTGCTGATCTGCTGAAGTAAAAATCTTAGAAAAATCTGAGAAAAGTACAGAAATAAGAAGCAAAGCGCAGAGCAGTAAGCTAGAACGTCCGAACGGTAGCAAAGGTGGTAGCATGACCAAAGCCTTCTTTTGAGTGTAAAATTTTTCTGGTGTAATTTTATGATTGGTTGGGGCTGTCTATTCAGCTCCTCTTCATACTTCTTTAAACACAATCCATCCCAGATTTCCTTTAAATTATTTTACGAAAAAAAATAAAAAAAAAATAATAAAAAAAAATATATATATATATTAAAGCATACATTACGTACATTCTGATTTAGTGGTCAAGACAGACTCTTGATTGGCTTTGCCAACCCTGGCCTGAATCTGTAAGTAAGAAATTTAACTGTATAAACAGCTTTAATGATTTTAATGGGAGTTTTCTTTGATAATGTAAATGTTCTTTGCTCTCTTTGTGTTCAATTGAAGTGTTAGAAGTAGCCTACTTACAATGTTTTTGTTCATATTTTATTAATGTTAAATTCACATGAAATATAAAGTCGATCGTATTAAAAATATGTTATGGCATGACACTCATCTCATGATTAGATTAGGAATTAACTGTAATATAGTGAAGTAAATGTAGGTGTCCCACCGAGGGGACAGGTGACAGTTAACAGGTTTAACTTTGTTCCTGGCTAGATACATAATCAACATATGATCACAAAGCCAACACTTCAATACGTATTGTTCAATAATCATAATTACACGGACTCATTACTCGTTGGGAATCCTTGTCTCTTTACCCGGGGCAAAGGATTTATTTAGTCAAAATTATTATCTTACCTAAATTTCTTAACTTGTTCCAAACCCTGACAATTTTTCTTTCTAAATCATTCTTTTCCAAACTGAATAGCCAGCTATCATCCTTTGTTTGGAATAAATAGCATCCAAGAATCAACAAAAAGATATTACAACTGCCCCGTAATTTGGGGGGCATGGAACTTCCTAATTTCATGTACTATTACTGGGCAGCTAATAGTAGAGCGTGGTTGCATTGGTTGAGAAGGGACACTTCTCTACCAAGCTGGGTGACTTTGGAGAAGCCCTCAATTACATCCAGGTCTTCTACAGCATTGCTCTGCTCTCGGTTACCCTTTAAACAATAAATTTCAACATACTCTTCTAACCCATTTGTTGTCCACACAGTTAAGATTTGGAATCAATGTAGACGGTCTTTTGGTTTTACCGGGTTATTGTTTCCTGTGTCAAATAACCACATGTCTATCCCTTCGGTAACTAATGAGGCTTTTAATAGTTGGGCTTTGAACGGACTACATTCTCTTTATAATATGTACATTGATAATAAGTTTTCCTCATTTGAACAAAATTCTAATTCAAAATTCAGAAATTTAATTTAAAAAAAAAAACATGGATAAGATATTTGACTGTAGGATCCTGCGTGTGATCGTTGCAAACAAACCCCTGCTACACTTCTTCACATGTTTTGGACTTGTTCAAAACTTCATGGATATTGGCTATTTTTTATTTTTTATCTATTTTTTATGCATTTTCCAAAATATGTAGAAAAACTGTGCATCCATGCCCTTTGACTGCATAATTTGGGGTGATCAAGGTGGATGCTTCTTTTGATAGGTACCAGGTGAACATGCTTTTTTCTCTTTGCTAGCTAGAAGACTTATTTTGTGTAGGTGGAAGGATTCATGCCCACCAACATATGGACACTGGATTAGAGAGGTCATGTGTCATATCCATTAGGAAAAGATTAGATACAGTGTAAAAGGGTCGGTTGAGAAGTTTTATAACATGTGGATGCCAATTACACTCACCTAAAGGATTATTAGGAAGACCATACTAATACTGTGTTTGACCCCCTTTCACCTTCAGAACTGCCTTTATTCTACGTGGCATTGATTCAACAAGGTGCTGAAAGCATTCTTTAGAGATGTTGGCCCATATTGATAGGATAGCATCTTGCAGTTGATGGGGATTTGTGGGATGCACATCCAGGGCACGAAGCTCCCGTTCCACCACATCCTATAGATGCTCTATTGGGTTGAGATCTGGTGACTGTGGGGGGCATTTTAGTACAGTGAACTCATTGTCATGTTCAAGAAACCAATTTGAAATGATTCAAGCTTTTAGACATAGAAGTAGCCATCAGAAGATGAGTACATGGTGGTCATAAAGGGATGGACATGGTCAGAAACAATGCTCAGGTAGGCCGTGGCATTTAAACGATGCCCACTTGGTAATAAGGGACCAAATGTTTGTCAAGAAAACATCCCCCCAACCATTACACCACCACCACCACCACCAGCCTGCACAGTGTTAACAAGGCATGATGGATCCATGTTCTCATTCCGTTTACGCCAAATTCTGACTCTACCATATGAATGTCTCAACAGAAATCCAGACTCATCAGACCAGGCAACATTTTTCCAGTCTTCAACTGTCAAATTTTGGTGAGCTGTTGTAGCCAATCCGCCTCAAGGTTGTGCGTGTTGTGGCTTCACAAATGCTTTGCTGCATACCTCGGTTGTAATGAGTGGTTATTTCAGTCAAAGTTGCTCTTCTATCAGCTTGAATCAGTCGGCCCATTCTCCTCTGACCTCTAGCATCAACAAGGCATTTTCGCCCATAGGACTGCGACCTCACCTTTCTTTCCCATTCTGACATTCAGTTTGGAGTTCAGGAGATTGTCTTGACCAGGACCACACCCCTAAATGCATTGAAGCAACTGCCATGTGATTGGTTGATTAGATAATTGCATTAATGAGAAATTGAACCAGTGTTCCTAATAATCCTTTAGGTGAGTGAATGTCTTATTTTGAAAGTGTGTCATCTGACAATTTTGTATAACTGTTTACACAAACCTGTGTTCAGAATTGTATGATGTTACCTAGAGGCTTAACTTACTTTTACATCTCTTATTGATCCAGTATGGGTGGGGGGAGGGGGTGTTCTTTGTTGCTGTGTTAATTTAAATATGAAACTGAAACTAAAACAATAAAAAGACTTTGTTCAAAAATAATTAAACGGACTGCTAGGATAATAAAGATATAAAAAGTTTGGTTCCAAAACAATATATTCATTTTGATTAATTGGAGTATGTGTGTTTTCTTTACCAAGAAAGTGGCAAGATGAAAAAAAATTACATTATTTTCAGCATAATTTCAGCATCACATCATTTTAGGTCATAATAACGGGGAAAAAAATCAAATCCAGATTTTGGTTTTCAAAAATTTATAAAATTGTATAATTTTTTCCCCCCAAAATGCAATAAATCCATGAATTTCTTTTTAATTGAATCAATATATAAGTTATTTTTAAAATTGAATCTGTTGAAAATACACAACAAAGTAAGTTGATCCACATACATGAACAAGACTATCACATTAAACCACAGAAATTCCAAAATTAAATTTCCCTTACATTCAACTTCCAAAAGTGCATCTATCTTTGCCATGTTACATTAATTTAGTTGACTACTGCTATATTCTGAATTAACAAAAACATAAATGCCATTAATATAAACACTTCCTTAGCAAAACAAGCATACATATGCACACCATCCGAGGTGCAGGTCGAAAGACATCAAAGTGAAAAAAAGTGAAAGTGACATCAAAGTGGCATAAAGAGACACAAGACTGCACACTCACTTGCAGGTGATTCTTTATTACCAATGTTTCGACTACGCCTTTGTCAAGATATCATTTCGTGCAAGGTAATAACTGTTCGGACTGCTGAAAGGATTATTGGTGCTCCCCTGCCCACCCTTCAAGAAATGTATACATCCAGAGTGAGGAAAAGGGCTCAGAAAATCACTCTGGACCCTCACATCCAAGTTACCCCCTTTTTGAACTTTTGACATCTGGCCGGTGCTCCAGAGGCACCGGCACACCAGGACAGCCAGGCACAATAACAGTTTCATCGCCCAAGCTTATTCCTTGTATGTGAAGCATACTTGGCAATAAAGCACTTTCTGATTCAGATTCTCTAAATTTATTCTTGAATAGTTTATTGTCATCTGGAATTAAGTTGTTACAACCAGACTTTCTTGTTGAGTATAATGACCTACAATATACGAGAACATACCATGACATTCACATGAGCAGTGAAAGGTCTTAAAAAGATGAAAATCTAATAAAGTATGTTTGTTTGCTTTTTTTTTCTTCCTGATGGCCTGGGTGAATGAAAACCTTTCAAAGACAAAACAAAGACAAAAGCAGTTTTAATGCCCCACAAAACTGAATATAAGTGATCTACGTTCACATGTCATTTCTTTGTAATTATTACAATGCATGGAAGCGAAACTGTTCACACCAAATCTTCACAGGGTAAATTACACAGATAAATAATTTGGGGTGTGGTTGATGTTTCATTGTTGACTACTGCAAAAATTCTGGCAGAACAAGAAATGTTACTTCTGTGGTAATATATTTAATGTCTTCTGAGTGCAGAGTGAAAAACGCCTGACGGTTTTAAGCTAAATTTATACTTGAATAGTTTATTGTCATCTGGAATTCACGACTAACCACGACTAAGCCATTCACATGAGCAATAAAAAATCTTAAAATGAGAATCTAAAAAAGTTGATAAAATAAATCAGTTATTTTTTTCTCTGATGTTCTAAGTAAATGAAAACTATGGCGGCATTTCCCTGCTATTAATAACCGAGCATACAAGTGATGATTGCGAGCGCGGAAAATCACTTCCCGGAGAGGAAAACTAAATCGGATGCAAGGAAACAGGAAACAGGAGCCCGCGAGCTCATTTCAAACTCTCATGAGCGCGTGACATGTCCTCTGCGCGCAATACAAGCCCTCGATCTCTCACTCGAATTGTGCGAACAGTTTTATTTTTGTCAGTCGTGGGGTGGGGCTTGCTATTTTAATTGTCATCTCAAACGTCATTGGTTATTCCCCTTTTCCTGAAGTCAGTATTGGACGCCTGTAAATAATTCATTTGACTTGACACGTTATCATCAGTGGACCAGATGTGAGTTATCATTTCATTTGCTTGCTTTATTCATTTTTTATTTATTTAATGTAATTTAATGCATTGTTCATAGAGTATCAAAGATATATCTTTTCCAGATACTTGATTAACTGGAAGTCATCTGATTACTAGTGATTGCAGTCTCGTGATGATAAGAGATATACTTATAAACTCATTTTACAGACTGTAATGATGCACACACACACACACACACTTATATATTATAAGGCCACATTACATACAGGCCACGTTAGTCATGCTTGCATCAGCTGACAGTCAGCTGTTCCTGACGTGTACCAATCCAGTGTTGACACCTATCACCTGCGGTTTATTTAAATTCCCATTCTTCAGTGTCTCTTCCATCGCATCGCTATTTGCAATTAATTGATCACATTGCTGCTTGCAAATCAAACTTGAAGCTTGTTTCAGAACATCTGAAATCCACATCTAAGATAAGTGAATGCTCTTTTAATCCATATCGCTGTGAATATTGCCTGGTGGTTAACATCGTTTTGCATCGGTTACAGGAGCGAATATTAAGCATATTTGCAGCAACATCTGTGTTCATACACCTGGAGCAATATGCACATAGAGCATGTAATCGCTCTGAGGAAAAGCTGATAAGGCCATGAGAACAGAGTGAAATGAAACCAGCATTCTCGTGTATGTTTAACTGGGGTTCACTATATTTAGCGGTGTAATCTCAATATCACTGGTGTTTATTTCTAAGGTTGTTGTCACATTAGCTGTGTGAATGTGCAGTTAATTCAGATGAACGCAGCGTCAGAAGCACGCGTTTATCGCTCTACGGGTTCTATACATGGGCTTATAAGAATGTGATCTCAATAGCCACATTTACATGTATTTTATTTTTTTCATTCAAGTTTAAAGATTCGTTGGACTGATTATATAAGACGTTATCTAAACCAATATGGTGTTTGCATGTGCTCGTGCTTTCAATTTCTATGATGACATGCAAATTACCAAAAAAAAAAAAAAAAAAATTTGAACATTAAAGGTTCTGTAGTGATGCTGGCTGAAAACATCCACAATAATGTAAAGGGCATGAAGAGGTAAACTGGAAAACGCCAACAATACTCATGTCAATTTAGCAAGGAAAAATAACCTTAGCCTAAATCCTTCTGTAATGCTGCTCTGAAATAAATAGTATTCTGATGTTTACAAAAATAAAAAAAAATAAAAAAATAATGATGATAAAAATAACAATAATAAGAAGGAAAAATGGAAAAATACCCAATTCCTTACCAAGTTTTGCTAAACAATGAATCATGAGGGGTCGGCTTATGAACGCAGCTATCGCAAAACATTTACAAATGGGTTTAAGAATATGTAATAATTCACACAATGACTTGACAAATTTTGGTCAGGTGTTTTTATTGAGCTATTCACTATTATTGTGTTGTTTCTAAGCTGAAAAGAAGTTAATTGTGCTTCATTTATTGCATCAGCTTTCTGTTATGGTCATGAGAGCAGATATGACCATTCATAACACAGCAAGTGTTCTCCATTCTGTGTGTTATTGTATAATTGAAATTTTATCTTCTTCGTCCACTATTTCCCAGTCTCTACTGTAATGTCAGTGTCTACAAGTTACTGAATGCACAGCGTTGCCGACATCACGTTCCCATTCTGATGACTATAACCATTTACGTGATTACATAGATAAAAAAGTAATCAGATTAACACGTTAACATGGCAGGATTTTAATTTAGTTTGGTTATAGGAATAACAAAAGAACATAAGTAAATACATTAGGATTGAATGTATTACAAGTTTCTTTTCAATAAACACCATAGTAGTGGGTCTCATTAGTAACAAAGATGAGGCAAAGTACAGGAGCGAGGTGAGCCGCCTGGCCGGGTGGTGCAGTGACAACAATCTCTCTCTGAATGTGGAGAAGACGAAGGAGATTGTTGCATGCCCGTTCCTCTGACCATCAATGGTGAGACTGTGGAGAGAGTGAGCAGCACCGAGTTCCTGGGTGTGAACATCACCGAGGACCTCTCCTGGACTGAAAACATTGCAGCACTGGCCACTGTGCTGCCATCAGAGAGGAGACTGCAGAGTCTCCAGGCCAGGACCAGCAGACTGAAGGACAGCTTAATCCACGAGGCTGTCAGGAAGCTGAACACCCTCCCGAACTTGCCCCCCCTCCCCTCTTCTGCTCCAGGCACCACTGAACTATGAACCCCCGGCCAGGTCCTAACACCCCCCCCCCACCACCACTAATATACGAGACATGCACCAGTCACTTTGTGCAGCATTGGTCTGCTCTCTACCTCATTCAGCATGGAACTGACGTCACTCTACTACCTCACCAGTCAGTTAAACAAAATAACTGCTCTTGAGCCCTTTGTCACTTTAATCAGACTAAATAAGATACATTTTTTTTTTTTTATCGGCACTGTTTGTTCACTTCACTGATTTGCACCGATCTGCCATGTGCCTTGCGCTGCTTTATTTAACTTTATTTGAAATTTTATTATATGTCTTTTTTTTTTTTTACATTCCCTTATTGTATAGTTGTATCTACATTTTATATTTGATCTAGATTTTTAGGCTCTACTGTCAATGTTATCTGTATGCACCGGGGGAATGCAATTTCGATTCTCTGTATGTATGTACTGTACATGTGGAAGAATTGACAATAAAGCAGACTTGACTCGACTTGACCTGACTAGTGAATGGACTGATCTTGATAGTAGATGACTGGTAACCAGTGCTTTAATTGGCCCAAAAGAGGTCCCGGTACTCTATTACAGCCTATTTTATTAATGGGGGGGGGGGGGGGGGGGGGTAATGTGTTGGGGGTGTCTGTGATCTTGGATGACGGGATGCGGGGCTTATGATATTAGCCTATAATAAAAGATAATGAATTTCAAACCTTAACTAAACACATTTTTATTCAAAGATCAACCGTCTGTCATTACTCTTCAGTCTGCCACAAGAAACAGCAACATTACAATCATGAACTCAAATGTCATTGTAAAAAAAAGCAAAAAAATACAATGACTGTTGTAACAGTGCGTAAATCAGACCTTTCTGTAACGCTAACGTTAATAAGCTTAAATGAAAATAACGAAATAATTGTGTAGCGGAGTATTTTTTGTACACAGTGCCGCGAACTGTCAATCACTCCTGTACGCGTGCATCACTGTCCTCCTCGCAGCTGCAGCAACTTGCGCTCTCTCTCTTCATCAAGCTT
This sequence comes from allo-octoploid hybrid of Carassius auratus x Cyprinus carpio, assembly GCA_024542945.1. NCBI lineage: Eukaryota > Metazoa > Chordata > Actinopteri > Cypriniformes > allo-octoploid hybrid of Carassius auratus x Cyprinus carpio. The sequence continues at coordinate 34,718 of JANHFF010001020.1, forward strand.
TAAAACAAAAAGGGGACAAAAAGATCATATTGTCTTTGTGCATAGGCTATAGATTAATTAAATAAATGAATATCTAAATTTGTGCCTTGCCGCCGATGCTGCAGCCAATGAGCAGCCAGTGGGGGCTGCAGGACGACTCAACCTCCGCAGACAGTTTTTAATGTTTATCAGACAATAAATGAGATTACAATAAGATTTTGCTTTAGTATAATTTTCCGGGCAATTAGGGCCAGATTCGGAAGTCGGGACAACAGTTTAGATTTCTGGACTGTCCCGATTTTTTCGGGACGTCTGGTTACCCTCTGATTTTGGTCTTGTTCTTGCAGTATTCAGAGTCTGAAGCCAAGAGAACATATTAAGTGTTGTTGTTAACTGTATATGATTTTTAACCAAATCGAGTGTGGTGTTCACTCATAACGAGTTTCACACACCTTCTCCGGCCACGTTGAGTTGTTGACACTTAACAGTGGGAAAAGCGACACACGCGCTATTCACTTGTATAACTTAAGGGTGAATGGGTAACGTAGTTACTGCTCTCGGTGGGATGAATTAGGAAGCTTGCATTGTGAAGGGCGCTCTGAAAATCGGCAGTGCAGGTGAAAGATTAAAACCTCTATTAAAACAGATGTCCAAATGAGCGTACCGGTACGCTAAAAGCACGTTCTGAGCGCACGGAGAGGTGGCGGAACGCTCAAGAGCTATATTTGGAAGTGGCGGTACTGAGTACTGGTGCATACCGGCCCACTTAAAGCACTGCTGGTAACACTGTAAATCAAATGCAAACCTGATGAAACCGTTCTATAGGAACACAGACTAAACTAACCTTCAAATATTACAATGTATATATTTAAAAGATTAAAGATAAAACACTTTTTAAACACTTCACTGTTATTCCTTAAGCTTTATATATATATATATATATATATATATATATATATGTATGTGTGTGTGTGTGTATGTGTGTGTACATCATTACAGACTGTAAAATGGATTTATATGTGTATCTCTTATCATCACGAGACTGCAATCACTAGTAATCAGAAGACTTCCAATTAATCAAGTATCTGGAAAAGATCTACTCTATGAACAAGCCCCGCCCCACGACTAACAAAAATAAAACTGTTTGCGTAAGGTGAGAAGGAGCTGGGTAATCATCATGCACGCAGAAGAGCTTGTATTGCACGTGAGGGCTTTTATTGCGCACCGAGGATGTCACGCACTCGCAGGAGTTTGAAATGAGCTGGACGTGCTCCCATTTCCTCATGTCCGATTTAGTTTTCCTCTCGCGGCAGAGCCAGCGCCAGCACAGCACTGATGAGGGGGCGTCTGAAGCGATGAAAGGGGCCGATGAAATAACACATATTTTTCGGACTGATATAACTACAGCTATTAGAATACATGATTCACACAGATAGAGATTTGGTCACGAGGCAGGTCAGTGGAAGTAACATCCCAGCAAACACAGAACGTTGTGAGGACGTCGCCAGTTAGTCGTCATTTGGTCAGTGCGACATTACTTTATGGCAACGTTGTGAGGACGTCATGGTAAAGTTCCATTTTTTTAAAATCTTGGCTAACTTCCCAGAAACGTTGAGGGCACGTACTCAAAAGACGTCGCTAGTTAGTCCCCTTGGGGACCTTGTAGCAACGTGGTCAGCTGGTCTTCAGATAACTTTTAATATTATTGCACTAGATGTATTATTATTATTATTATTATTATGATTATTATTATTATTATTATTAAGATACCATTTGAACAGCATATTCTTTGGGAAATATACAAAACAATTAATCAAGCATGTTAAAATAATTATATATATATATATGTATATGCCATCAGTTTAAGAACAATAAAATAAAATAAACAATTTACTTAGCAAATTGTGATATTGTTTGTTAATGAAAGAGAGTACGGGACAAAAGAACATTTAAACCTTAAACTAGCAGAGCACGTCACTTTCTGAGTGAAGTGCGCAACGTGCGCGTGCCCTTCATTTTGTAACGGTCAACTTCCAGCGGACAGACACGGAGGAAAGGTAAGTCCTATAAATCTACTTTTATTTATAGATTTTAACTGATACAACGGTAAATGCCATCAAAGAGGAGTAGTGTTTTGTATTTTTGTAGGTTTTCTCTTTCAATTTAATAAATAAATGCTCTGTTTGGTTAATTAGCTCAAAAGCAGTCTCAGAGGTGGTCTAAGGTAACGGTAACTGTTAAAATCGAATTTAACCTTACCTGTTTTAAATTATTTGAAATTTATCACTATAAACTATACAGTATTAACTTTCTAATAATTAAATTTTTAACCGTAGTAACGTTAATTAGTTTGTTTGAATGCCTGCTGCTCGAGCTTGATGATGCTCATGCTAGCCATGCTGTGAACTTGAATATAAACCGATAGAACGTTAAATATAAAGTTTAACGTTAATTAGACCGAGGCTGCCGAAATCATGTTCAGTGTAACGTTATGTGGGATTAATAATTTCCCCTTTTCTCCCTCAAGTGGCAGGCTTGTAAATTCTGTCATCTGTTCATTATTGGTGTTAATGGTGTTTTTCACATGCATGCTTTTTAATGCTAGTTTAATTCTCAAATTGATCTGATACTTTCGTTTCACAAAAAGTAAACAAATTGTTCACTTTTTTAGGGCCTGAAAACCACCAGTTGAGTCCATGATTCAGTGAGTTCCTTATAAGGAAATATATTTGTTACCACCTACTAATTTAAATGTATTATTTATTGCTTTAAAATGAACACATATATTTATCATCAGGGGAAGAGACAGTCTGGGCAGCAGCAACAAGACAACTATTACAAGTAGAGATGGGTTTCAAGAACTGGTACTAATTTGGTTCCTGACTTGTTCAGTACTGAAAACATTTACATAAGGTACAGGATCAATAGTGCTGCTATCAGTATTCTTGTAACATTGATTCATTACCCTTTAGACACAACCACATATCCTCCAAATCATCTCTGCGTGGATGGCAGCAAGGATCCAGGATCAAGAGATCATTCTTCATGGAGACTGTTCCACAGGAAGCAGTTTCTCCTGGGTGAAAAACTAAACCTGGTTGTTTCAGCATCACTCAGGCAAGACTTAATACTTTTAAATTGATTTCAGTTGGTTATGTGTTTCAGGTCATCCTGACCATTCTGCTGTCCTGGATGTAAGGCCGTGCTGCAACTACATTTCTCGTTGTTGAAAGATTTGTGGAGCCAATGCAGCCGTCCTCCAGTCAGAACATCTAATGCAAATACCCTAGCGCAGACGCAAGCCAATCGAGTGCATGCAATACCAGAAAACTAATGTGATTGGCTGTCACTATGAGAAGAGACAGTAATTCTGATCCGATATCAGTGTCGTTTTTTGCAAAAAAATGTTTAAATCAATGTAGAATTTTCTATACTTCTGTGTAGGGATGACAATTTTCAATCATTTCCATGATCGATCGTCATTTAAATTAACAATCAAATAATCGATTAATCGTTAACCTTAATGCTGCAAAGTATTGCAGTAACACCCAGTCACTGGTATGACAGGATGTGCAAAAGTGTGTGTGTGTATATATATATATATATATATATATATATATATATATATATATATATATATATACTGTAAAATATATATTTTACAGCAAAGACCAAAAGTTTGGACACACCTTCTCATTCAAAGAGTTTTCTTTATTTTTATGACTATGAAAATTGTAGATTCACACTGAAGGCATCAAGGGCTATTTGAGCAAGAAGGACAGTGATGGGGTGCTGCACCAGATTACCTGGCCTCCACAGTCACCGGACCTGAACCCAATCCAGATGGTTTAGGGGTGAGCTGGACCGCAGACAGAAGGCAAAAGGGCCAACAAGTGCTAAGCATCTCTCGGGGAACTCCTTCAAGACTGTTGAAGACCATTTCAGGTGACTACCTCTTGAAGCTCATCAAGAGAATGCCAAGAGTGTGCAAAGCAGTAATCAAAGCTAAAGGTGGCTACTTTGAAGAACCAAGAATATGACATATTTTCAGTTGTTTCACACTTTTTTGTTATGTATATAATTCCACATGTGTTAATTCATAGTTTTGATGCCTTCAGTGTGAATCTACAATTTTCATAGTCATGAAAATAAAGAAAACTCTTTGAATGAGAAGGTGTGTCCAAACTTTTGGTCTCAAACTTGGCTCAGGTGGTAGTGCTGCGGGATATGTTTCCCATACATTTATTTATTTTTGGAGACTCGCCACAATTTTAAAACTGATCGATTTTCAAAAAGGCTTCGTTGAATAAACATGAGTAACGTTACGTACTGCACGTTTAATAATTCATAACATTTATATGTTTAAATATCAAAGCGAGGCACAGGTGTTTTTATATCGCTGTATTTCTGAAGAAAGACTTGCATGTTATATGCCTGATAAAGCAGCGTGTGAGCGTAGCTCTGCTTTGTTTACAGCTGTTACTGGGGAAACCTCTATTTCTCGCACTTTATGTCTATGCTTTAAAACATCTCCTGCTGGCAAAGGAAGAATTTGCATTTTCATTAAGTCTGCCTGATCCACACAGAAAACATATTTTGTTTGTTATCAAAAAATATCTACTCTAGAGGGACTTGGCTGTTGTTATTGATTCTATTTGGAAGTCTACCGGTTAGGTTAGGTCCACAAAAGCGTTTGTTTATAAAAGTTTGTTTATGTTGTTGCCGTTGAAACCGTCTATATATATATATATATGTGTGTGTGTATAATGTATGTGTGTGTGTGTAAAATAAATTTCTTTTAAATGTATAGCACAGTAAGGAAGGCAGCAACATGTGGTAGATGGGACAGAACAAGAATCTTTCATTGTGCTAATGTATTATAATACGAAAGGGTATGGCTCCTATACAGCGTGCATCGCGTAAACACAACCAGTGCGCAGAATGATGCACTTGAAGCAACACAGAGTCACAGCGTGTAGCATTACTCATAGAAATATTCAAAACACCAAAAGAAGAGATATTTTTGTGTATTATATGTGTGCAATATCTTGAGCCTTTTCTTTTAACAGTTTTAAATATCAGTTATTGTGCGCTCTTGAAGAGAGTTTCATTGTTTTGACTGTAGTAACTAGGGCTGGAATGATACGCTAATCTGCCAATTCAATACTATCCCGCAACTATTGCAATTCGTGACTTATCCAAATTGTCTGTAAAATGATGTTTGTTTCTGTAGATTTGAGGGAAAGATTAAAAACAAGGAGGTCTGGGAATGACTGAAGGGATCTGACAACAGTGCGGGAAGGAAGTAATCACCAGAATGTAAGTTCTTTGAGAATGTGTGCTTTGTTTATTACAAGTTGAGTTTTCAATTAAATGTGGCAATGTACACAGCTGGTTAAAAGTTTTAAATATATTTTAAAAGTTAAATTTATTTCTATAATGCACAGCTATATTTTCAGCATTAATTACTCCAGTCTTCAGTGTCACATGATCTTCAGAAATTATTCTAATATGATGATTTACTGCTCAATATATTTTTCTGATTATTATCAGTGTTGAAAACAGTTGTGCTGCCCAAACTTTTGTCTACACTACAGTTACATTTATTTATTTATTATTTATTTTATTTATTTATTTTATTTGGGGGAAGAATGCATAGAATTGAAAACCAGTGGTAGAGAAGACTTTTGTAATTTTACAAAAGATTACCTTTTTTTTCAATGTTTTGAACTTTGTGTTTCATAAAGTAATCATGAAGAAAAAATTCAACTTTCCAGAAATGCTAAGTTTTCTTCCCCATCATTTCTAATATGGGGTGCGCTTCCCTAAAACCAACTTTGTTCAAAAAGTTCCTTTGTTACCAATAGAGTTCAGTGGAACTAATGACCGTAGTAAGCTAACTGCAGATGTGATTCACATCATGTATGTCATGAGCAGATGTACACTTTGATCTTAGCGGCAATATTGCCATTGGGTGCATGTAAATGCACTGATTTGTGATAATCAGCAATGTTTCCTGATCAGCAAATCAGTATATGAAAAAGATCATGTGACACTGAAGACTGGAGTAAAGTTACTGAAAAATTCAGCTTTGCCTCATAATTATTTCAATAAATATGTTTAAGTATATTCAAAAAAAACAGTATGAAAACTGTTATTTCTTTCTTTGTTTTTTTTTTTCAAAAAATTGATCAAATTAATCTAGCCTTGGTGAGTAGAAGAGACTTCTCTTGAAAACCATAAAGAAAAGATTCCAGATTTTTGACTGGTTGTGAACATACATGAGCAACATTAACAAGATGATCCTCCCTTTCAGCTCAGAGGATGTTGACAGTGCAGGCCCAGGATGAAGAAGAGGAGGAAGAACACGTTTAACAATTTTCTCATAAGCTTGCCATGTGTTATAATAAAAACAATGAACATGGCTACAATAATATGCTAAATGTTATTAAAAGATTCCAGTTTGCAAGAAGTCTGAGTGTCTGACTCTACACTAGAGGAACTCTTTTCTGAAGAAGATCAGGTGCTGAGAAGGAGCCTTGTTCTACAGCAAAACACTGCATCAAGCCTCCTGTCCTTCCCTCAGAAGAGCCTGTCTTCTGCTGCTGGGGTAAGAAACACCCTCTTCCTCTTCTCTATCAGCTGTCCAGCACCTAACTCTGCCTCCTCAGCACTGTCTGAAAGAGTCTTCTCCACAGTCAGTAATCAGAGATCACAGATTCTTCTGAGAAAGTCGATATGCTCATTTTCTTAAAAAACTTTGTTTTTTCGGGTGGGACAAATAATACAGGAGAGATGCTAGAAATCTCTATATTGTTCATTTTTCATATCTTTACGCTTTATGAATGTTTTTCTTCTGAGAAGCTCAAAAATTATGGTTCTTTGCTTTATTGTTTAGGTTTATCCTCTGATAGTGAGCACAGAGCCCTGATCATGACATGCAAGAAGAAGAAAGAAATCATGTCCATGATTTACTAATTCGTTCCCTCTATGTACTAAACGTGCACGATTACTTTTACATTTCATTGATTTGCTAAATCCTATGCACAATTTACTAATTCGTTCTCTTGATGTATAAATAGTGTACACGTTTTAGCAAATCGAGGGAATGAAATAGAAAATCGTGCGCATGAATTAGCCCAAAATTTTTCCTGCATGTCGTGTAATTAAAGCACATCACCATCAGACATTTATACCAGGAGCCTCATATACGACGCTCACAGTTTTACTTTGTGCAGTATCTCTGTGCAGTATCTGCTGAATTGTTTCATATCTATTTATCATGTATTTTTTGTTGCACTAAATTATGTTGTATCAATAAGTTTACTGATAATTATTTATAATTTTCACTGATAACGTCATTAACCATCTCCCCATCTTTAAGACAAACATTTTCTGTTGTTCATTGTGTAATCTATGAATTGATGTGTTTAGTTTTCTGTGCTCATAACTTAGTAACATTTTGCATGTTTAAAGAACAGGTGCAACGTTCAAAATGTTTTGGCTTCGTATTTGTACAAAGTAGTGCTGAATAAATATTGATTTGTGAATGAATGCAGTGTGTTTTTGTCTATTTTATATTAGAATGTTTTTGTATTTGTTTGCATTGCATGTATGTAATTAATGTATTAACTATGAATCCCCTATAATTAGATTACAATTAGATTTCATAAGGTTTATTTTTTGCCCTAGAGATGGATTGAGTTTATTAGTTCTTTTATGTGTTTCAAGGTAATGGTGAGGTGAAAATATGAATTGCCAATATGATCCTGTAATGTCACGTCCTCATAACGTGACAGTTTGGTCGTCAGGACATACTCATCATGTTCCAGCGACGTTCCACTATAACGTTGCCACGACGGATATGGGAATCACAAAGTTACATCCCAGATAGCAAATGACATGTGGCCCAGTTCTGGCCCACATCTCCCATATTCTTCTGGCCCACATACCGCGCGGCATGACGGCGATGACTCAACCTGAGTCTGGCTGACATATGTCAGCCACAACTGAACCAGATCTGGGCCACATCTCAGAAATGGTGTGGGTGACATCTGGGCCTGATCTGGCCCAGTTTTGTCTGACAGAAGTCAGCCACAACCATACCAGATCCATGCCACATCTCACAAATGGCATGGGTGACACCTGGCCCAGATGTCAACCACGCCATTTCTGAGATGTGGCCCAGATCCGTCCCAGTTGTGGCTGACTTCTGGGTTAGATATGGCCCATATTTACCCTTTCTAGACACAAAAGAATATGTAATTAATCCAGAATAAATAAAACACTCATGTTGTCTAAACTGCTTTATTAAAATATAAAAATTAGACAAATAAATATACATACATGAATACAACTGCATGTATAGATATAAAACAAATACATTTACATTATTACAAAATAAAAAAATACAGATAAATATTTATAAATATAGTTAAATACACATTAACATTACATTTACATTTAGCAGACACTTTTATCCAAAGCAACTTACAAATGAGGACAATGGAAGCAATCAAAATCAACAAAAGAGCAATGATATACAGGTGCTGGTCATATAATTAGAATATCATCAAAAAGTTGATTTATTTCACTAATTCCATTAAAAAAGTTAAACTTGTATATTATATTTATTCTTTACACAGACTGATATATTTCAAATGTTTATTTCTTTTAATTTTGACGTTTATAACTGACAGCTAAGGAAAATCCCAAATTCAGACGCAGCAGAGAGGAGTGAGTATGAGAAACATTCAGATACACAGGCTGATTCAGTCTTCTGAATTGGGAGTAGCGAACATGCATTATAAACTTCTTTCAAATTAGAATCTGTTGGAGAGATAAAATGTGCAAGATAACGTATATGTACTAATAAAAACATCAAACAAAAAACGTCAAACAAAAATAATGTATCTTTTACTCTCCAGTACTGAAAGCAGAACTGATAAGGGAGCCCTTGATACTGTGACACAGCTCTTTCAAATTAACATTACCTTTTTTGCAGTGGCGGTAGTTTGTATGTCCATCTATAGTTGCCATCATCTAAGGTCTTTTGAGTACTGGTATCATCTGAAGTCCTCACAAGTCCTGCAAGTCCTGTGCTGTGCAGTTTCTAATAACCCTGGGATGGACATTTGCAGAAACAGGAAGGCAAAGGGAGACAGATTAGCATAGCTGCTGTTCATATCATTTCAGGCAATGTGCACTTTTTACTATTTCATCAATGGAGTACATTGAGTACTATTTTTAATCTAGTAGGTTTAAACTGAAATAATTTTTCTAGATCCCTTAATAAACATATTATTTGTTGTCTGTTTTAGGGGAACAGACACAGTCTCTATAGAATGGACTGCATATGCCAGAGTAACATTTAATACATTTTAATAAAATTTAACTGGGAGGAACATCATAACTGTAATTTACACAACCATTCAAGAGTTTGGGGTCTGTAAGATATTTTATGCCTTTATAAAAAATCTCTTATGCTCACCACGGCTCCATTTATTGAATCAAATTACAGTAAAATAGTAACACTGTGACTATTACAATTCAAAACAACTCTTTTCTATGTGAATATTATGTTAAAATGTCATTTATTCCTTTGATCAAAGCTGAATTTTCAGCATCATTACTCCAGTCTTCAGTGTCACATCTTCAGAAATCATTCTAATATGATGATTTACTGCACATTTCTGATTATGATCAATGTTAAAATACAGACGTGCTGAATTTTTTTTGTTGGATTCGTTGTTACATAGAACTAGTGTTCCTGTAGCTCAACTGGTAGAGCACTGTGCAAGCAAGCGCAAGGTTGGGGGTTCGATTCCCCGGGAACACATGATATGTAAAAATTGATAGCCTGAATGCACTGTAAGTCGCTTTGGATAAAAGCGTCTGCTAAATGCAGAAATAAATGCAGGTCTTTTGAACTTTGTATTCATCTGTGAATCCTGAAAAATAAAATGCATCACGGTTTCCACAAAAAAAATGAAGCAGCACAACTGTTTCAACGCTGATAATAAGTTTGAATACTTAATACTGGAGGAATGATGCTGAAAATACAGCTGCACATCACAGGAATAAATTAGTTTATAATGTATTCACATAGAAAACAGCTATTTTAAATTGTAATAATATTTCACAATATTATTCTTTTTACATATTTTAATCAAATAATTACTACAGAGGTGAGCAGAAGATAATTATTACAAATTGTATCAACTTCAAGCTTTTGAACACTAGTGTACTGTGTATTTGAGGTTTGACTTACTGTACTAGTCTTGTGGTCAATAGCATCTTGGAGATGTTGTCTTACAGTAGGTTCACTCCGACTCTGCTGGATGCAGCAGGCCATCAGCACTGGAGAATCTAGGAACAAAACAAGCAATTTGACACAGAGCCAACAATATTTAGTCTGCAGTTCCAGGTTTATTAGATGGAAACAAGCTAGAGCAGGTGAGATGCAAAAAATAAATAAATAAAATAACAGATTCATTGCGATATATGTTATGAAAACAAATGCATATTAGGTTACTTAACCTTTTCAGCGCTTCCTACATCTCTGTCAGCGGCTCCCTTCAGAAATATTGAAATCTTGGAAACTCCCTTCTGTTGTAGAAGGATTATTTTGTCACTGTTGAAATCGGAGAACAGTTTTATGTTTACCATAAAAGATCAAAACAACTTTAGTTTTCTGCCAATTTTCGCGCTCCTTGATAACGTGACGTCATCGATAAACAGTAAAGTGTAAATGTTAAGGTTAAATAAATTAAGCAATTTCCAATCATCCATTGAAAGATTACCAACAAAACAGTCAAAAGCTATCAACTACAGATGAAGATTTGATTAAAAGCTCAAACTTTCATAAATAAGAGCACAATAGAGTTATACCTGACGATACTTCGTATGAAAACGGTAGAAATGCTAACGGACTTTTTCGAAGACATTAAACCATTCCTATAAAGTAAATAAACAACAGAAGCGAGTCAAATACAAATAAGAGAAGTGTCAACAACAGTTATAAGTAATATTTGTGTGATTTTATGGACTTAACTCACCTGAAAACAGTGAAATCAGGCAGAAACCGGGTGTTTCCTCGTGACATTTGCAGTGTTGCGCTCCGTTTCCATGGCAACTCCATCCGGTCACCCATGAAAGCACGTCACGAATTAAAAGTCACACGCTTACGTTACATAAATAAACATATGAATAAACATATGCGCCTTATTTTTTTTTTCTGTTAGAGGGGGCGCGGCCATTTGTAGATTTAATGTGTCTAGCTTTCTGTGTCATTCCAGCTATATTAGCTGTACAAACAGATTGTTTTGCTGTTTACTGTTGCAAACTGCTGTATCTTACCATGCTATTTTTAATGTATTGTCTTAATTATGAACGTACTGGTTTGTAGTGCAAACAGTTTTACCGTTTACTGCACTTTGTTCTTCTTGTTATTTCCCTATAACCATGACCATAAGTCTCACACATTCACATACAATTGTTTGGTGGATAGAAGTAGATCACTACATAATTTAAAATGTCATACAATTATGATATTGCTAATTTAAAATTCATTTTGTAGTTCTATAGCTCAGTGCAAAATGCCAGGCCTGCACATAATAGTGGGACAAAGTGGCACTTTTATAGTTTAAGATTTTGTATTGTTGCTTTTACGAACACTCATATATGTATGTGTGTATATTTATATATATATATATATATATATATATATGTGTGTGTGTGTGTGTGTGCGTGTGTGTATGTGTATAAGGTGCATCTTGTGAATATCATGTGAATGTCATGAATATCATGAATATCTTGTGAATAAGAAATGTGAATATCATGAATATAACTTTTTTTTATGAAAAATATATTATTATATATTTATTCTAAAGATTCATAATTTTTTTTTTTTGATGATCAGAGCTTAATTTAATGAATGCAATTATTGCATTTAAAAGTATAAAAAGGAGTTAAACAAATATTATTTAATTATTTAAAATGATTTTTAAAGAAACTTTGTCCTGTGGTGTGACAGTACAGGTGTCACAATGGAGGACTTTTTTTTTTTTTTTTTTTTTTTATCACACCAAAGGACGTTTCAGTCTTTTCTGTCAATTAATGACCTTGCTATTCCAAGCTAACCTGTCATTAGTGGCAAGCAAGACACATTTGCAAAATTTTCTAGGATTATGTAGCTTAACATGCACTTTTTAATAAAAAAATATATAATTTAGGGGTGTCATATTAATGCACAACAAAGCATAAAAAAATTTGTAGTGGTTCCGAAAAAGTTCAAAGGACATGGTGTCACACCAGAGGACATGGTACAAAAATGTGAAAAAATCGAATAACATTGCAGCTTCATAACAGGTCCGTGTAGGTCAAATAAATGTGTGTATGTATTTATATTACATGTCCTGAAATATTATGGGCGTCCAGTGCTCAAAATAGTTTTAGAACCACTGACTGGTAAGGTGATCTGCCAGGACGTGTCTTCAGAAAATGGCACATCTGGTCACCTGGTATAGGCCATATCTGGCCCACATACAACAAGCCAGAACTCAACCTAAAACCGGTTTGTCCCACACGGGCCAGATCTGGCCCACACACAGCAAGCCACGACTCAAATTAAAGCCGGTTTGTCGCACACGGGCCAGATCTGGCCCACACACAGCAAGCCACGACTCAAATTAAAGCAGGTTTGTCGCACACGGGCCAGATCTGGCCCACACACAGCAAGCCACGACTCAAATTAAAGCCGGTTTGTCGCACACGGGCCAGATCTGGCCCACACACAGCAAGCCACAACTCAAATTAAAGCCGGTTTGTCGCACACGGGCCAGATCTGGCCCACACACAGCAAGCCACGACTCAAATTAAAGCCGGTTTGTCGCACACGGGCCAGATCTGGCCCACACACAGCAAGCCACAACTCAAATTAAAGCGGGTTTGTTGCACATGGGCCAGATCTGGCCCAGAAACAGCATGCCACAACTCAAACTAAAACCGGCTTGATGTGTGTGGGCCAGAGATGGCCCATATAACCTCTGCCGCTGCCAGAACTGAGCCAGATGTGCCATAGTTGGCCCAGATGAGGCCCGGATATGTATGCTATCTGGGGTCGCTGGAACGAATATGGTCTGGTCCAGTTATGTCGTCACGACGTAACTGTGTTATCTGGGATGGAGAAAGCGTGGTCACTTGCATTTTTTTCCGTGGATACGCCATCATTTTTGCTTATAAGGTAAGAGTAATTCATCATTCATAACTGTGAATGGTCTACTTTTTTTTTTCTTCACTCACAATATCAAAAAAAACATTGTGCTTTTATACAATAAATAGAACAAACATGATGCCCTTTTTGCCGTCTGGTCTTGAACCGGAGCGCTTCACAAAAATAACCCGAATAATAACTCCGGGAATACATGCCAAACAGACATGGTAAATATATCTATAGAAAATTTTTAATTAGAACTTAACGAAATAAAACATATCGAAAACAAAAAAATATTTTATTATAATCATAATTAGAATAAATGCATTTCTTAAAGGCGCGTCTAATGAGGAGATGGCGAGCACTGCACATGAACTATTATCTCGTTATTTGTCGTAGTAATCAAATCAAAACTCTTAAAATGCAGCTTTTCCAGAAGCATTGGGAACTTCTGATAACTCCCCATGCTCCCAACTTCTCCTGATGCTCTGCATGGTCAGCTGTCACCTGTATGATAATGCGTGTGCTGTGTGCATATGCATTGCATATTGTGTAGGCGATGTATAATATTTATAATAGCCTATAATAATTTTAACAGTATTTCATTCTGCGTGAATATGGGCACAATAAAAGGAGATAAGCTAAATGAGCCCGAGCCTGACCTGAGCCGGATCTGTAAAAAAAATTAATAAATGGCCCGAGCCCGGCCCGAATGGACTTGGGACCCGACGGGCTTGCAGACCTCTAACTTGAGCACCGTGTTTTAAAATGATATCAACTTAATGCACGAGAAGCTGCTAAAGATCTGAGATGAGAGCGCAGCATACAAGACGTTGGTTAGCGCATTTACATTGAAATACAATGGAAAAGTACAGCAGGGCATGAAAAATGCATTCTGAATGAATTAACCTACTAAAAAGCTACTTAGAAAATACAGATGGCAAAGTATTGACTAAAACAAAATCGCATAGCCACCAAATTAAAGAATCTGATAGCCAGGATAAAAATGTGAGCAGTTTTAGGCAGCAGTTTTACCACAAATATTAATGTCTCAACAACCACCAAAATTACTTCATTATGTCTGCTTTACAATGAAACACAAGCTCACAGCGAGTGTGACCGATTCCCTGCATAATACATTGTGACCCATTTAACAGATTCATAGTTTTAAGTTAAAACAAATTGACAGCAACAAACAATAACAATACAGCAAATCATCTCACAAGCTATTAAACATGAAAAAAATATTTCATCATAGCTTACTAGTTCTGCTTTTTTAGTTGCACCACTTGCGCAGGAATTTGTGTCAGAGTAACAATTAAAATGTGACTTTGTGAAACAGATGGTCCTATATTGTTGCTACAGTAGCATCATAATGCTAGAAAGCCTATGCATTTGGCAAGTATATTTTATTTAAATAAACCATTATATTTCATGCATTTCAATTAAAATCTATTTTCACACTCATCTTGTCTCACGGAAGTGATTTACCGTGCGCAAGCATCAGTTGTATGATCAGTTATTAATGGCAGGGAAATGCTGCCATAGAAAACATTAACAGATCCAAAAGCAGGTTTAACACAAAAAAAAAGAAAAAAAAAGAGAGTGACAGTGATCAAATTCAGGAAAGCAAAACATATTTAGCAAAATGGCACGTTCTTTGAATGATCAACCAACAATGTCATAGTACAAAGATAAATGAAAGAATGCAAAAATGAATAAATCTAATAAATTATCATGGATATAGTGAACATATCAGTATATAAATATTCTGACTGAAATGTATAAAAATGTAAATGCATTTTACGTATTGAACAACTTATCCTCTTTTTTAACATATTCATTTTGCAGGTCTTGTACTCTATACTTGTCTGCTATACTTGATAGTATTGATGTGAGTACACTGATCCAAACATTTTATTATTTTTTAATACCACATTTATACATCAGTTCTATAAGCATGTGTTTAATGGATTATTAAATTAAGCCAATTTTTTTTTACCTTTAATGTCATGGCAATGACAATGGTCAGAAAACATGAAATTCGGTTAACATTTTGTATAACATTATAAATTAATCAAATTCACCCTGATAAAGATTTAATGAGATGTATAAAGACAATTCTGACCAACCTGAAGTAAATCTGGAATCCAAGCAGCAATTACGAGTTCTATAATGAATATCATATGATAGTAATGTCTTAAATTATTGAACCATCTGAATAATGTAAGTCACTATAACTGTGCATTTTGATCTTAAATATTTGTGCTCAGTTTATACAACTCTACATGTCAGCCAATCAGAGGTGATCTGAACACTACTGGTTTCCAGTAAATCACGTGATATTAAGGAAACTGCAGTTATATGGTTACCAACGTTTCCTTTATGTCATATGATTTACTGGAAACTTGTAGCCTACAGATCACCTCTGATTGGCTGACATGTAGATTTGCATGCTTTCAAAGTTCAACAAACACTAAAATGTAGATAAGGCAGAAAAAAAGTTTCAAAAGCAAAATACTGGTTATTTAATTCCTGTTTGCTTGGAGGTTTGATTTTGTTGATGTGTTTCTTTCTTATAATTAAAAAAATGTCACATGAACAATAGAACAGAAATGTTACACAATGGTGTAAAACTTATTTCAGATTGATTTTTCCAAAATCATCATTAGCCAAATATGGTCCCAAGCTCTGTCACTAAAAGCATAATTCAATGATTTGGTGTGTCCTGAAACCACAGTTCAAATGAACATTCACAAACAGTGTCTCAAATTTTGGAACTACAGCTCTAAACCTGTGGTTAAAATAATTAGACATGTAGGCTTATATAAATTATGCTCTTGGGCACAATAAGCAAGCTAACATGCAGTACAATCTATATCTTCTGTTCAATGTAAATATAAATGCATTTTAATATATACAGGTCCTTCTCAAAAAATTAGCATATTGTGATAAAGTTCATTATTTTCCATAATGTAATGATAAAAATTAAACTTTCATATATTTTAGATTCATTGCACACCAACTGAAATATTTCAGGTCTTTTATTGTTTTAATACTGATGATTTTGGCATACAGCTCATGAAAACCCAAAATTCCTATCTCAAAAAATTAGCATATCATGAAAAGGTTCTCTAAACGAGCTATTAACCTAATCATCTGAATCAACTAATTAACTCTAAACACCTGCAAAAGATTCCTGAGGCTTTTAAAAACTCCCAGCCTGGTTCATTACTCAAAACCGCAATCATGGGTAAGACTGACCTGACTGCTGTCCAGAAGGCCATCATTGACACCCTCAAGCGAGAGGGTAAACACAGAAAGAAATTTCTGAATGAATAGGCTGTTCCCAGAGTGCTGTATCAAGGCACCTCAGTGGGAAGTCTGTGGGAAGGAAAAAGTGTGGCAAAAAACGCTGCACAACGAGAAGAGGTGTCCGGACCCTGAGGAAGATTGTGGAGAAGGACCGATTCCAGACCTTGGGGGACCTGCGGAAGCAGTGGACTGAGTCTGGAGTAGAAACATCCAGAGCCACCGTGCACAGGCGTGTGCAGGAAATGGGCTACAGGTGCCGCATTCCCCAGGTCAAGCCACTTTTGAACCAGAAACAGCGGCAGAAGCGCATGATCTGGGCTACAGAGAAGCAGCACTGGACTTTTGGATAAATTATGCATGTCATTCGGAAATCAAGGTGCCAGATTCTGGAGGAAGACTGGGGAGAAGGAAATGCCAAAATGCCTGAATTCCAGTGTCAAGTACCCACAGTCAGTGATGGTCTGGGGTGCCATGTCAGCTGCTGGTGTTGGTCCACTGTGTTTTATCAAGGGCAGGGTCAATGCATCTAGCTATCAGGAGATTTTGGAGCACTTCATGCTTCCATCTGCTGAAAAGCTTTATGGAGATGAAGAATTCGTTTTTCAGCACGACCTGGCACCTGCTCACAGTGCCAAAACCACTGGTAAATGGTTTACTGACCATGGTATTACTGTGCTCAATTGGCCTGCCAACTCTCCTGACCTGAACCCCATAGAGAATCTGTGGCATATTGTGAAGAGAAAGTTGAGAGACGCAAGACCCAACACTCTGGATGAGCTTAAGGCCGCTATCGAAGCATCCTGGGCCTCCATCACACCTCAGCAGTGCAACAGGCTGATTGCCTCCATGCCACGCCGCATTGAAGCAGTCATTTCTGCAAAAGGATTCCTGACCAAGTATTGAGTGCATAACTGAACATAATTATTTGAAGGTTGACTTTTTTTGTATTGAAAACACTTTTCTTTTATTGGTCGGATGAAATATGCTAATATTTTGAGACAGGCATTTTGGGTTTTCATGAGCTGTATGCCAAAATCATCAATATTAAAGCAATAAAAGACCTGAAATATTTCAGTTGGTGTGTAATGAATCTAAAATATAGGAAAGTTTTAATTTTTATCATTACATTATGGAAAATAATGAACTTTATCACAATATGCTATTTTTTTGAGAAGGACCTGTAGATATTTGCATGTCCTCAATAAGCAACATTTTTTAAGAGTGAATATATTGCATTCTGCAAAGAAAGGAGAAAAGTGTTTGTTGCTGTTTGAAAAAAGGTAGAAAAGACAACAGAATAACTTGGCAGATATCGTATTTTGTGTGAAATAAAAAATGGACTTTTCAGTACCGACCAGATACTATACTGATTTTGGCGGAAACTAAATAAAAAACAAAAAATGGTTCAACGACCCGCAAAACTGAATAGCAGTGATCAAAGTCCACATGCCATTTCTTTCTAATTATTACATCGAAATTATTAAATCGAAACCTTTCTACATAATGACCCTCTTTGCAAATCTTCACAAAGTAAATTAAACAGATTGATAATTTGAGGTGCAGTTGATGTTGAAGTGTTGACTACACCTAAAAATTCTGGCAGAACAGAAATTGTACTTTTGTGTTCATATTGTATTGTAAAACACTTTTGCTGCTACTGAGGTGGGATAGGGGTACGGTTAGGGAGAGGGTTGGAGGTATGGGTAAGTTTAAGGGTGGGTTAAAGGGGGCATACTGAATTTTTTACACTGTTAAAGAGTTGGATTTCCATGCTAAACATGGACAAAGTTTCAAAAATTAAGTTGTACGTTTGAAGGAGTATTTTTGTTCCAAACTTCCGGTTTGTCACAAGTTTCGGAACATTTTTTTTTCGAGTATGGGTCTGTTAGATGGAGCGGAATTTCCTTATATGGGTCCTAAGGGCACTTCTCCCGGAAGAGCGCGCGCTCCCGTATAGCAGAGCAGAGACGAGACATTCACTGACCAGAGCGAGAGCGTCACGAAATGTCACAAAAGAAGTGTGTTTTCGGTTGTGAGGGCAAGACAACCCTGCACATAATACCAAAAAAAAAAAAAAAACATCAAGGGACCAGTGGACGGAGTTTATTTTTAAAGAGCATCGACGGAGTTGTGCAAGTGTTTTAGTTTGTTCCCTGCATTTCGAAGATGCTTCGAGCGCCCAGTTTGAGGCCAGATTTGCATATCGTTTATTTCTTAAGGATAATGCAGTCCCAACGAAAAAGGGTCACGATCGTGTGATGTAACCGCAGGCGGTGAGTAAAACTGCTTCAAATATCTCTGTGTTGTTAACTTAGCTATCGGCGCGTAAGCACATCAAGTAAACCTCTTGTACACCTTTAAAGAAAAAAAAAAGACGACATAAAGTGGAACTTAGTCATTTTCCAAAACCGCTGATTGTAACGGAGGCCAGCGAGTTAGTGCTGTGCAGGTAAACCTCCCCGATCTCAAGAGACGCACTAGCAACAGACGCTAGTGGCTGTAGCCATTTAGCCTCCTTGTTAGAGGAGACCCGGGTTTGAGCCCCGCTCGGAGCGAGTGCGAGGAGTGTCAGAAAGGACCCGGGAGAGAGGGGTTACATAAGAAAAATATATACAGTTTCAATACATACCACATAGAGACGCTGTTATAGTTGTTGCTGCTGCTGCTCTCGTTCAGACTGTTAGCCATGGTTTGTTTTGGATGATGTTTTTTTTTTCCTCAGGGTAATGTCACAACTTCCAAACGCTCTCAACGCAAAAGCCTACTCGCGCTCGTGATTCTTTAGCTCCGCCCACACGTCACGCCTCCAGCGGCTCGTGTTTTTCCGAAAAACAATCGGCACAGACTATTTTTCTCTTATAAATATAATAAAACTAAAGACTTTTTGGAGATATGAAGGATGCAGTACTACTCTATAGGTACTCAAGATTAACAGGAGATTGAGTGAAAATGACCATTTCACCCCCCCTTTAAGGTGTAAAGTATGGGTCAACAGTGTAATTACAGAAATGAAATACAGATGTAATTACATGTAGTTTTTTTTTTAATATAAGTACAATGTAAAAACATGTATGTACACAATAAGTCCATTGTACTAAATTATTAATTAAAATGTACATAGTATTTAAGGCCACTTAATATAAAGTGGGTCCAAAATGTGCAATATCCTTATATTTCTTTGTTAGTCCTCCATCCTAGTGCATTATATATTATCATATATAGCACAACTATTCATACAATTAATTTTTTTATTTATTTTGCAATATTTGTCTATTTATATTTGCTTTTTATTGTCTGTGTGTTGTCTCTGTGTAGTTTTAAACTGTTGCAGTTTAAATCTAGATTAAAGACCCATCTCTTTAACCTGGCTTACACATAAAACACTAATATGCTTCTAATATCCAAATCCATTAAATGATTTTTAGGCCCCATTAATTAGGAACCAGGAACACTTCCCATAACACCCGATGTACTTGCTACATCATTAGAAGAATAGCATCTACACTAATATTAGTCTGTTTCTCTCTTATTCAGAGGTCACTGTAGCCACCAGATCCGGATCCAGTACGTATCCAGACCAGCACCTAGAAAGGACCTCTACTGCCCTGAAAGACAGCGGAGACCAGGACTAGAGCCCTAGATACAGATCCCCTGTAAAGACCTTGTCTCAGAGGACCACCAGGACAAGACCACAGGAAACAGATGATTCTTCTGCACAATCTGACTTTGCTGCAGCTTGGAATTGAACTACTGGTTTCGTCTGGTCAGAGGAGAACTGGCCCCCCAAGTGAGCCTGAAAAAAAAAAAAAAAAAAAAAAAAGTAAAAAAGTTCTTAAAAAGAAGAAAATCTACTTAAATTATTATGTTTTCTTTTTTTCTATTGGCTTGGGTGAATGAAAACCTTCACAAACACAAAATCCGTTTCAATTTCTCACAAAACTGAAAACAGTGATCACAAGTCCACATGCCATTTCTTTGTCATTATTAAAATGCATGGAAGCGAAACTGTTCTGGCTTTCCAATGCCATTGATAATAGGAGTAAGCAAGTTTAGAACATTTACAGAGTCCATGCAGATGGAAGTAGATGCATAACAAATGTCTTTCTTTATTACCTGCGCTTCATTAAACATGATCTCAAACTTCTTGTAGCCTCTCTTTGTTCCAATGTACACACAAAGCCATCCCTTATGGATGCATACAGTTAGAATCCATGTGAGCTACTCTGCCTTGCAGTCAAAAACTGTGTGCTTCCCAATTAACAACACACACACTTGTTGCTCAGGTGCTCTAATTAAAGCTAGCCACAGCACCCCCCAGTGGACAAAAACTTTACCATCCCCAAAATGGCTCCTACACACCGGCCTCTTAATTGATTATGACATATTGACATAACAATTAAAAATTCCAACAAAATGGAGCCATACATACCAATTTATACTTAGTACCAATGTACGTAGAGGACAATAAAATCACTCAAAATATTGAATGCCCTAATTTAATCTGCTTCTAATAAAAGGCAAAGCTTGCTAATTGGACGTTCTAAGATGTTACTTTTAAGTTTAACTTTTACTGAACGTACCAAGCTCTTGTTGTCAGGGTAAGTCTCCACGACTCTTCCAAGTAGCCATGAACCATGTGGTGCTGTAAAATCAGCAATAGTCTCAATGTCTCTGGGGGAAAAACTTCTTTGTTCTTTATTCCACTTTTGTCGCTTTTGCAATGAGGGTAAGTATTGTTGGATAGTTTAGAGATCGGTCGATTGTTCAAAATAGATTCCGCTTCACACAAGACAGTCTACAGGGCCTTGTCATCCAAGGTTTGTTGCCGAAGGACTGCACAAAGAATTTGTCTCACCATTCAAATTATACACTCCCATACTCCACTGAAATGAGAGCCTGTAGGATGATTAAAGCTCAATTGGACTCCCTTCTGCAGTAAGGCCCTTTGAACCCTATCATTGTGTAACCCTCTGGAGTCTAAGGGTATTTTTGGGGCCTGGAGAAGTTTTGTCATGCCCTGACATTTGTGCTTTTTTCAGTTTCTTATAAATATCTAAATGGGTAAAGTCTAATCTCACTGTAATCAGCACAAACTGCGCTATAATAATATGTGAAATGCATGTATGTACATGATTGTATTTTTGAGAAAAAAAATTGTATGCGTGGTTAGTGAAAAACTAAAAATGTTAAATCACTTGAATAAGGCCATAAAACACATACAGAACATTGGTTCCAGGGACTTTTGAGAACTGGAGCTTGTACACTAGAATTTTTCTTTCTAAATTATGTGAAAATCATCTTGTTTACTCACTTACAGAAAACAATATTATTGATTTAAATTTTCTAAGACACTTTTTTGTTGGTAAAAGTCATATGCGAGTCGGCACCAATTATCATGAATATCATCGTTATTTACACCTGAGTAGACAAAGGCCTGCATAATGAGCTGCATAATGAGCCTTTAAGTCAGCTTGTGTCACAAGAGTTACAAGAAAGAATGTGAGAACAAAATAAATGCAGGCTTGATGAGCAGAAGAAACTTCTTTCAAAAACATTAAAAATAGTAATGTGTCCAAACTTTTGGTCTGTACCATATATATATATATATATATATATATATATATACACTATAATTCCTGACTAAATGTGAAGTTTCAATAAAAATATATGGTATGGGCCAGATCATGATAACACATTAATTCTAATTTTCAGAAAGATTTTTAATCTACTGACTGAACTCATGTAAATCACAGCTTAGAGCCAATGAGTCTGCATCAAACTTTGCCTTTTGGAGCCTGTTTGAACATCACCAGGAACACCTCTACATTCCTGGCTTGAACTCATAAGCTTCAAAGAGATCTTAATCAGACAATGGCCCAGGCATGCAGAGGAAAAGACCTCCCCATGCCGCTCACACACACACACACACACACACATACGGGTTTATGTGTATTACAAGGACACTTTGGCCCAAACCAGTTTTTTGCTGTATTATGGGGACACCCCTTTCTACTTGCTCTACAGAGTTGAGGTGCACATCAAAAAATTTTGTTTTAGCCACAGAACGCAGATCTCACTTCAAAATTTATTTACACTCAACACAAGTGATATTGTGACAACCTGACAAAATACACAATTATGAGGACATGACATAATTACATGCAAGCCCCGCCTATGATATAAACCTGTATTATGAGGACAGTAGCTATAACACACACACACATGCCATTATTGTGTATTAAAGGGACACACATGTATTAATAGGACATATCTAAACATACACAAAATTAAGGCATTGAGTATTAAAATGACACTGCTGACCTGAGGAAAAATGGCTTTAAACCTCAATGTATTTGTGAACCCTTATGAGACTACTGTCAGTCAAACCCTTCTGGTCACAAAGTTCTGGTCTGTTAATAATGCCCTGAATATTAAAATCCTTTAAAAGGCAGTAAACGGTTTTCTGACTTCACTCCTGAACTTTGAAAGCCACCACAGCCTTGTTCAGAATTTAGACACACTTGATCAGTTTAAGTCTACAAACTCATCTTTAACCAAGCATACATATAATTCAATAATTAGCTCAATCAGAAACAAGAGTAATTATTTTTCTGTTCATCTTCTTCACTAAGTGTGAGCGTGTGAATGTGTGAGCTTTATGTCTTCCAATGTCTTATCCTTGGACAACCAAGACACTTATTTTTTTATATGCATTCCCAGGAACACCTTTAAATGAAACCTTAAAAATGCAAACACAAACGTGAAAACATTGTGTATTATGAGGACAAACGTGATTTAGGAGGACAAACGGTTTAACACAAACACAAACATGAAAACTTTGTGTATTATGAGGACAAACGTGATTTAGGAGGACAAACGGTTTAACACAAACACAAACGTGAAAACATTGTGTATTATGAGGACAAACGTGATTTAGGAGGACAAACGGTTTAACACAAACACAAACGTGAAAACATTGTGTATTATGAGGACAAACGTGATTTAGGAGGACAAACGGTTTAACACAAACACAAACGTGAAAACATTGTGTATTATGAGGACAAACGTGATTTAGGAGGACAAACGGTTTAACACAAACACAAACGTGAAAACATTGTGTATTATGAGGACAAACGTGATTTAGGAGGACAAACGGTTTAACACAAACACAAACGTGAAAACATTGTGTATTATGAGGACAAACGTGATTTAGGAGGACAAACGGTTTAACACAAACACAAACGTGAAAACATTGTGTATTATGAGGACAAAAGTGATCTATGAGGACAAATGGTTTAACAAAGTGTATGCAACATTCTCAGGTCTGCTGAAACTAGTAACACAAGGCTTGTCCAGGTATTGTGAGTCAGTACAATTTAATGACATTTATTAAAATAATAATACATCAAAATAATTTGATTTGAATTTAAACAGACAAAACTTATTTCAAATCATAGTTTGTGTTCCTGTAGTACTGTGGCTGTGGCTTGGTAGAGTTGTACCAAGCAAAAAAATAGTACATCACAAAATTAACCTCTCCAGGGTGAAACAATGTATTTTGTAAGAACAACCAGCTGTCTGTACATTTTACCTAATATAGCTTTGTAATAACATATATTCTGTGATATGAATGTCCATCATCATTCGCATTTACATGTATTCATTTGGCAGACAGTTTTATCCAAAGATACTCACATTAGTAAGCAGTGTGCAGCTATCACTTCAGTCATCTGCTGGCACTGAACATCGAACCAGTGACCTCTTTACGAGTCTAACTCTCTAACCACAAGGCCATTTTTATATATATATATATATATATATATAAGCGCTAAAACCTGTCAGACAGTGCCTGATCATTGAAGTTATCTTTTGCGCTAGTACTATCAAAACACACAAGGTTTACATGTAGACTCAGGCCTGTTAAACATGTGACTGTCATTAAAGGAATAGATCACCCCAAAAATGTCATTTCTGTCATTATTTACTCACTGCCACGTTGTCCCAAACCTGTTTTAATTTCTCTCGTGCTGAACACAAAAGAAGAGATTTTGAAGGAAGTGGGTAACCAAATACTGAATATGATCGTAGCAAATATCACTCTGGAAGTCACTGTGGACCAGCAACTGTTTGGTTTTACATGCTCCTCAAAACAGCATTAATGTTAAGAAGAAGAAAGAAACTCTTTCAGGTTTAAAACCACTTTTGAGTAAGTACATGGTGGAATAAAAATAAAACACTATGACAGAATTGACAGACAGCTGACATAACTTTTATTTTTGGGTGAAGTATTCCTTTAACATTAATAAAACAACAAAACACAAAGATAAAAATCACTCACTGCTCTTGACTTAAGAAACGTAACACAGTTGCTTTAGGAATCAGTTTACATGGCATATTTTTATGTTCATTCAGTTTCTTGAATGCTCTGCTAAATAAACCTACTGTACCTGTAAATACAGCACTGTTTGTTTTATTAGTACATCATGTGTAGTTGTAATGTGTATCTTTGTCATTATTTTATCTTTTTGATTAAAAAATAAGAACAAAGATTTTTTTATCTTCACCCTCTTTGGCCTAAATAGCTGCCATTATTTTTTTTCCTTTTTTTTTACCTTGAAAGACTTTGTCTTTATAATAGGGAACGTAGTTTGGCTGTAATGCTCAGACAACTTGCAAAACAGTAAAACCAACATAACAAAGAATCGTGATAAAAATCGTGAATCGTGATATTTCTACAAACCTGATTCAAATAAATTTGGCACACTACAAATTGTGAGTAAAAAAGAATGAAATAATTGACAAATCTCATAAACTTATATTTTATTCATTATAGAATATAGATAACATATCAAATGTTGAAAGTGAGACATTTTGAATGTCATGCCAAATATTGGCTCATTTTGGATTTTATGAGAGCTACACATTCCAAAAAAGTTGGGACAGGTAGCAGTAAAAGGCCGGAAAAGTTAAATGTACAGATAAGGAAAAGCTGGAGGACCAATTTGCAACTTATAAGGTCAATTGAGAACATTATTGGGTATAAAAAGATCCTCTCAGAGTGAAAGTGTCTATCAGAAGTCAAGATGGGTTTTTTTAAGAGTAAAAATTGCAAAGAGTTTGAAGTTATCATCATCATCTACAGTGCATAATATCATCCAAAGATTCAGAGATTCTGGAACAATCTCTGTGCTAAAGGGTCAAGGCCTGAAAACCATACTGGATGACCGTGATCTTCAGCTCTTAGACGCACTGCATCACATACAGGAATGATACTGTAATGGAAATCACAACATGGGCTCAGGAATACTTCCAGAAAACACTGTCAGTGAACACAATCCACCGTGCCATTCACCGTTGCCGGCTAAAACTCTATAGGTCAAAAAAGAAGCCATATCTAAACATGATCCAGAAGCGCAGGTGTTTTCTCTGGGCCAAGGCTCATTTAAAATGGATTGTGGCAAAGTGGAAAACTGTTCTGTGGTCAGACGAATCAACATTTGAAGTTCTTTTTGTAAAACTGGGACACCATGTCATCCGGACTAAAGAGGACAAAGACAACCCAAGTTGTTACCAGTGCTCAGTTCAGAAGCTGCATCTCTGATGGTATGGGGTTTCATGAGTGCGTGTAGCATGGGCAGCTTACACATCTGGAAAGATGAGCACCATCAATGCTGAAAGGTATTTCCAAGTTCTAGAACAACATCTGCTCCCATCCAGACGTTGTCTCTTTCAGGAAAGACTTTGCATTTTCCAACATGACAATGCCAGACCACATACTGCATCAATTACAACATCATGGCTGTGTAGAAGAATAATCTGGGTACTGAAATGGCCAGCCTGCAGTCCAGATCTTTCACCCATAGAAGACATTTGGTGCATCATAAAGAGGAAGATGTCACAAAGAAGACCTAAGACAGTTGAGCAACTAGAAGCCTGTATTAGACAAGAATGGGACAACATTCCTATTCCTAAACTTGAGCAGCTTGTCTCCTCAGTCCCCAGACGTTTGCAGACTGTTATAAAAAGAAGAGGAGATGCCACACAGTGCTAAACATGGCCTTGTCCCAACTTTTTTGAGATGTGTTGATGCCATGAAATTTAAAATCAACTTATTTTTCCCTTAAAATTATACATTTTCTCAGTTTAAACATTTCATACGTCATCTATGTTGTATTCTGAATAAAATATTGAAATCAGAAATTTCCACATCACTGCATTGTGTTTTTATTCACAATTTGTACAGTGTCCCAACTGTTTTGGAATCGAGTTTGTAAAAGAGATATATATATATATATATATATATATATATATATATATATATTTATATAAATAAATGTTTGCCATCAAAACACTAAATGATTTGTGCCTGTCTCTTTCTCTTCTCTGTCAAACCCCATTCTGGCATCCTTCTTTACAGCAGGATTTCCCGGAACAACTACAAAAGAGAAAAACAGATTACTAGGATTACAATGATGACTAGATCTCATCTTTCTATTCTTCCAACCAAGTTTCTAATAATTATCTTCAGTCTAGCCCAGTGGTTCCCTAATTACTGTCGTTCTCCACAATGCACCTTTCTAAAAGTGGGGATTTAACACTCACTCACATTGATATCGATTTAAGACTCAAACTGTCTTCAATACAAAAACACACCTTGTGTGAACTCTTGTATTTAATGATGATAACGAGCAAGATTGCATTTGTTCCCAAATATCCACATGACTGTAAACTTGACATTATTATACAACAGGTCAAAAAATAAAACATAGCCTACATTTTAAACACAGTACTGTCATTATTTACTCTATTTTGCAATGAAATAATAGCTGCTGCTGACGTCACTTACTGTTTGGTAAATATCCCACAAAACTGTGCAGTAAAAACCATTGCGATATAAAATCCCCTTAAACCCCCTTAAAAATGGAATAACCTTTCAAAGGTAAGTATGTATTAGGGATGCAAAATATCGATTAATTCCATAATTGATTGTCGTTTAAATTAACGATCAATTAATCGATTAATCGTTAACCATAATGCTGCAAAATGCATCTATTGCAGGTAGCAGTCACTGGCATGACAGGATGTGCAAAAGCCACACATACACAAACACACAACGCTTTCGCACTTGAATTAATGGGGTTTTAATCTGAATAAAATGCTAGTAGCAGGATTATAAAATTATTAGATGTGATTCTGATCATTTGATAAAATGAACAGTGCGCGCCATACGTTTGAGATCAACTTGATCAAGTTGAATTTCCTATCTCACACGGAGACCGCTGAACGAGCCTCTATAAATGGTTTTGTGGTGCTCTTTGTTGTATTTTAGAACACAATTGCAATGTTTTCAACTCAAATTATGGCATTTAAAATAAAATGATCCTAAACGTAACTGTGGCGCGTGTGACTGCGCTCTGCATTAAGTGAACCATATCCATCGGTGCTGCTGCAGCAAAACACACCGTTGCTCACATTAATTTTATTCTGCACGAT
This sequence comes from allo-octoploid hybrid of Carassius auratus x Cyprinus carpio, assembly GCA_024542945.1. Classification (NCBI taxonomy): domain Eukaryota; kingdom Metazoa; phylum Chordata; class Actinopteri; order Cypriniformes; species allo-octoploid hybrid of Carassius auratus x Cyprinus carpio. The sequence continues at coordinate 62,718 of JANHFF010001020.1, forward strand.
TCTGTTCTGGAAAATGTCTTGATTCAGATTTTTTGCATTCCGGTAGGCCTAGCCTATTTGTTTTTAAGAATCCGACATACACTGCATTAGCATACCTGCAAACTCAGAAGGACTGAAAAAGGTGACAGATTTTTTTTTTTCATCCACGGGAAAGCTGCCGCTATCTTGACTGTGATTGACTAATATGCTTCTAATATCCAAATCCATTAAATGATTTTTAGGCCCCATTAATTAGGAACCAGGAACACTTCCCATAACACCCGATGTACTTGCTACATCATTAGAAGAATAGCATCTACACTAATATTAGTCTGTTTCTCTCTTATTCAGAGGTCACTGTAGCCACCAGATCCGGATCCAGTACGTATCCAGACCAGCACCTAGAAAGGACCTCTACTGCCCTGAAAGACAGCGGAGACCAGGACAACTAGAGCCCTAGATACAGATCCCCTGTAAAGACCTTGTCTCAGAGGACCACCAGGACAAGACCACAGGAAACAGATGATTCTTCTGCACAATCTGACTTTGCTGCAGCTTGGAATTGAACTACTGGTTTCGTCTGGTCAGAGGAGAACTGGCCCCCCAAGTGAGCCTGAAAAAAAAAAAAAAAAAAAAAGTAAAAAAGTTCTTAAAAAGAAGAAAATCTACTTAAATTATTATGTTTTCTTTTTTTCTATTGGCTTGGGTGAATGAAAACCTTCACAAACACAAAATCCGTTTCAATTTCTCACAAAACTGAAAACAGTGATCACAAGTCCACATGCCATTTCTTTGTCATTATTAAAATGCATGGAAGCGAAACTGTTCTGGCTTTCCAATGCCATTGATAATAGGAGTAAGCAAGTTTAGAACATTTACAGAGTCCATGCAGATGGAAGTAGATGCATAACAAATGTCTTTCTTTATTACCTGCGCTTCATTAAACATGATCTCAAACTTCTTGTAGCCTCTCTTTGTTCCAATGTACACACAAAGCCATCCCTTATGGATGCATACAGTTAGAATCCATGTGAGCTACTCTGCCTTGCAGTCAAAAACTGTGTGCTTCCCAATTAACAACACACACACTTGTTGCTCAGGTGCTCTAATTAAAGCTAGCCACAGCACCCCCCAGTGGACAAAAACTTTACCATCCCCAAAATGGCTCCTACACACCGGCCTCTTAATTGATTATGACATATTGACATAACAATTAAAAATTCCAACAAAATGGAGCCATACATACCAATTTATACTTAGTACCAATGTACGTAGAGGACAATAAAATCACTCAAAATATTGAATGCCCTAATTTAATCTGCTTCTAATAAAAGGCAAAGCTTGCTAATTGGACGTTCTAAGATGTTACTTTTAAGTTTAACTTTTACTGAACGTACCAAGCTCTTGTTGTCAGGGTAAGTCTCCACGACTCTTCCAAGTAGCCATGAACCATGTGGTGCTGTAAAATCAGCAATAGTCTCAATGTCTCTGGGGGAAAAACTTCTTTGTTCTTTATTCCACTTTTGTCGCTTTTGCAATGAGGGTAAGTATTGTTGGATAGTTTAGAGATCGGTCGATTGTTCAAAATAGATTCCGCTTCACACAAGACAGTCTACAGGGCCTTGTCATCCAAGGTTTGTTGCCGAAGGACTGCACAAAGAATTTGTCTCACCATTCAAATTATACACTCCCATACTCCACTGAAATGAGAGCCTGTAGGATGATTAAAGCTCAATTGGACTCCCTTCTGCAGTAAGGCCCTTTGAACCCTATCATTGTGTAACCCTCTGGAGTCTAAGGGTATTTTTGGGGCCTGGAGAAGTTTTGTCATGCCCTGACATTTGTGCTTTTTTCAGTTTCTTATAAATATCTAAATGGGTAAAGTCTAATCTCACTGTAATCAGCACAAACTGCGCTATAATAATATGTGAAATGCATGTATGTACATGATTGTATTTTTGAGAAAAAAAATTGTATGCGTGGTTAGTGAAAAACTAAAAATGTTAAATCACTTGAATAAGGCCATAAAACACATACAGAACATTGGTTCCAGGGACTTTTGAGAACTGGAGCTTGTACACTAGAATTTTTCTTTCTAAATTATGTGAAAATCATCTTGTTTACTCACTTACAGAAAACAATATTATTGATTTAAATTTTCTAAGACACTTTTTTGTTGGTAAAAGTCATATGCGAGTCGGCACCAATTATCATGAATATCATCGTTATTTACACCTGAGTAGACAAAGGCCTGCATAATGAGCTGCATAATGAGCCTTTAAGTCAGCTTGTGTCACAAGAGTTACAAGAAAGAATGTGAGAACAAAATAAATGCAGGCTTGATGAGCAGAAGAAACTTCTTTCAAAAACATTAAAAATAGTAATGTGTCCAAACTTTTGGTCTGTACCATATATATATATATATATATATATATATATATATATATATATATATATATATATATATATATATATATATACACACTATAATTCCTGACTAAATGTGAAGTTTCAATAAAAATATATGGTATGGGCCAGATCATGATAACACATTAATTCTAATTTTCAGAAAGATTTTTAATCTACTGACTGAACTCATGTAAATCACAGCTTAGAGCCAATGAGTCTGCATCAAACTTTGCCTTTTGGAGCCTGTTTGAACATCACCAGGAACACCTCTACATTCCTGGCTTGAACTCATAAGCTTCAAAGAGATCTTAATCAGACAATGGCCCAGGCATGCAGAGGAAAAGACCTCCCCATGCCGCTCACACACACACACACACACACACACACACACACACACACACACACACGAATACAAAATACATAAAACAACAAACACGGAGTTACCAGGGAACACCAGGTGGTGCCAGAATCAAGGCCACGGTTTTACGGCACATTCAAGGCGAATGTTATACAGGCAACAGTGTAGACATTCAATGCATTCGCGTGCGCACAAAAATCCTGCGTCCCAAAACTGGAAACGGCATTTAAGCCACCACAGCAAAGCAGCAGCTAGTAACTTCTGTAAAACAAATAAAGACGTTTTCATTTGCTTCCTCCCCACTCCTCTCCCATTTTAAAAGTCACACCAATAGGGTAGGGGAAAAATAGAATTACCTTTGACGCGCATAATTCTCACATGCTCACTAACAATGCCCGAACGTAACCGACTAATCTAAAATTACACCAAACAAGCACATTAAATCAAGCATGTGAATTAAGTTAAATTCCCACAAACACCCATATTCTAAGTCTATAATTCCCTTCCATCTATAATTGTCCAGCTGAAAAAAACCTAACTTTACCGAGGAGTGAAGGAGATACAAGACCTATGCAAACAGGTCACATCAACACGAAGTCATGAGGAAACTACATCTCACCTGTGTCTATATAGGCAAGTGATTACCTGAAGTACCCACCCACCTTATGCAATCAGTGCGCCATTTTTAAAGGGCCATGCAGACTATTATTAAAAGGGCAATCCCACTACATATATATTGTTGAAACACCTCCGCCACAACCAGTCTGACGGGGCTCATGCTTATAACAGTAGATTTTTTTCCTAGATCCTGCATTAAATTTATATTTTGACCACTATTCCGGGGACAGACCAGTGTGAATTTTTTCAACGAAAACGATGACGAAAAATATTAGTTAACAAAAAATGTTATGTAATTAAGATGAGACGTTGACGAGCTAAAACTAATATCTGATGAAAAAAAAAACTATGAAAAAATTCATGCAGCGTCTTCGTTAATAAGACTAGACTATAATATTATTTCAGGTCTACCGGATATTCAAAATACAGTCTGACTTAATAGTCGGATAGTTCCTCCAAAAATGAAAATTGTCATCATTTCATCGTCAAGTTCATCGACTAAACCAATGAAACACTCAAATGACTAAAATGTGACTAAAACTATTAAGCATTTTCATCTCAAGATAATGACTAATTCTAAATCAAAAATGGCAGTCAAAATTAACACTGGAACAGACTTTATTGATTGGACAGCATAAGTACTTCTATTTGAGCGTGTAGAACAAAAGTCATAATAGTTATTTGAGAATTGTCTTACTAGTCACATGGAGCGAAGTGTCCTGGAGATGTTGTCAATGATAGACTCTACAGTGCAGACTTTTAGGTTAAATTAATTAGCTTACTTCCATTTACCTTTTGACAAATTATCATCAAAAACGTTTAAAAAGCTATCAAAACCGCTCCTTTACGCATAAGATGTGATTAAAAAGGCCAAACTTTCATTAATAAGAGCTCAAATATATTATGTTATACTTATGCTTCTACGCTAGCATAATATTTGCTAGCAGACATGTCAAATAATTAAGATGAGGTATAAATATTAACATATGTTACTTAACTAATCTGTCGCAGTTGTTGAACTTTTCTTTGTTATAACTGACGAGAAACAGAAAATGTCAGACGAGTCCTCTCCTCTCCAGCTGATGTGTCCGCGGTTGCCATGGTAACTCTCAACGGCTAGTAGGCTAATAAAAACAATAAAATTCAAAAAGGGTTTTAGCGTCTTTACGGAGTTCAAGACTTTTGTTTTTACTTTGTTAAATACATTTTATAAACCTATTTATTTATTATAAATTGTAAGACTCACCTCAGAAATGCTGTTTCTGCGGCAGATGAGATGGTGTAGCCTGTCTGTCCTTATTTCACGTTCATAACTCCTTACGAAATAGAAAGTTTCACAACTCCAAAAAAAATGTATTTCCTTTCTTGTCAATACTGTGCGCACGGTGCGTCAGTTGTGGAAGCTCGCGCTGTATGTCACATCACTATATATTAAAAGCATGTCCAAATTCTGACTTGGTGAAAAGAAACACATTTTATCTTTAAGGAACGTTTAATCTTGTTTCTGAAGTTTAATTACACTTTATAAATAGCACTATACTCAGGGAGCATATAAAGAACGTACAAAAATTGAAGTAATAAAATTACGTGCATTCGACGTTGTAATTATGTTGCCAGTAAGTCATGAAGTTACCAATATATTACAAATAGAGTACCTATCTGGAACGTTCTTGGTTATCTTGTTATGTTGGAAGGACGTACTGACGACGTTGGTAATGTGATGGTAATAAAATTACGGGCATTCGACGTCGTAGTTATGTTGTCAATTGGTAAGTCATGGAATTACCAATAATTACCAATATGTTGTGTAACGGTTATGTCGTGTGTTAGCAGGGGTGCAGCGATCGTTTACGTACCGAGTCTATTTTTGCTGTGCTGCATGCACTGAATTAAAGTGACAGCGCATTGTTCGCGGTAAAAATGAACATGGATTGACAAAGAAATGCAGTCATTTCACAATAAATGTATACTAATTAAAGCCTACTGTGTTTCACACGCAACTCATGGGTTTTGGCTAGATTTAAAACAAGAAAAAGAGCAACTTTAGAGAAACAAGGCAACATTATATATGCACTTTTATAGAGGCAGAAAAACAAAGTGATTTAAGACCCGTTGGATTGTGTGTAATAAAGATTTAAATGCAAAAGGCACGAGAGTCGACTGTTTCTGTCAGTGGTGAGTTTTAATTTTAAATGTTTGTGATAGCCTAACAAGAAAATTAGGCTAATGTTGTGTTTAAATGTGTTGCAGCTTGTTTCAGCAACTTGTTATAAAAACCTAGCAGTCAAATGCATAAGTAATACGTTGTTTATATTTGAATTTAAATATGTCTATGAAAGATTGTTACTGTACTGTGATGAAAGAGTATCACAATGCTGAAAAACTTTTTTGATTTTTTTCTTTTTTTTTTTTTTTACATGATTTGATATCAAAATAATGGACAAATGTTGTTTTTTGTGGCTTAATCAGCTGCAGATCAGTAGCGGACTGCAAACGTGTCCTGTGTGAAAGCACAATGAGTCTGTGCAGCTTCAGCACCACATACGTAACGCACTCGGACTGCAGACGGATTATATGTGAAACAGGCGTGACTCTTGTTGAACATTAGTGATGTGTGCTGCTGTGTGGGGGAGGGGTGATTAGGGGCATGACAAGTTATGCTTGTAGATGAGTGTCTATGATTGAAGCACCTAAGTGAAAGGTAGATTTTACAGATTTTTGGATATCTTAATAAATAATAATATCTTAAAAAAAAAAAAAATGACACCAATCAGTGAGGATTAAATGTGTTTTTTAATAAATTAAGCTAGTTTATTTAATTGTAATAATAAAATAATTGAAATAACTTATGTTCAAACCACATTGGTTAGAATTTATAATTTTTATTATAGCCTAATGAGATTTGTTTTACCATAAAAAGTGAATGATTCCATAAATTAATTTACAGGTGGATTTATGTTAATCATAATAGAACTGCTTTAATAAGACAACCTCTGCCTTTTAACAAGAGATCTCTCTGTTAACTGAATCGGAATACTCGCGATACTTGTCTGTCACGTGACGTTCGGTCTGAGCAATACAGCTGGAAGAACACAACACGAGATGTATTCGCACGAGATGTATTTTTTATTTTTTTTTGCTTTATATTTTTAGGCGTCTCTTTACAGCATTGATAGGAAAGGTGTTTATGAGGTGTAAGTGCTTTACTGCTGTTTATTTTAAATACAAATGGACGGAAATACAACTTCAACGTGCAATCCAAAAACGTCACGACGTCATTTACATACACAAGTCGGCGGATGACACGTGCAGATGACATCACCTCACTTATCCTCAATTTCCCCCGAAAGACCTACAGCTGTGATTAATGAGCAGAGGTGAGTTGAGATCATATACTGTATAAAAACAGCTTCTGATCTATAATTTATGACAACGAAATTAAAATATTAAAGGTAGTAGGATTTTAATATTGCTGATAAGTGTATAATATGTTAAGGAATTTGTTTCCTTGTCCAATATACAGTAGGTAGACATTCAAAAGGCCCTTTTTACCGCCGTGGGTACCGCCGTGGCATCTGTAAAGTGCATTTGCAGCTTCTGACCGCTGAGTGGTAAGTTTCAAACAAGCGCATCAAAGCACATTTTCGCTAATAGACGTCAGTTTTGCCTCACGATGTGTAAGATTTTACGGCTTCAGTCATGGAAAATTAAAGAAAAACACTATAGTTAAAATATTTAATATATTTAATATTAAATATCCACAGAGGAAATTTTGGTACTTATGAAGTTATGTGCATTTCTTAGAACAAATTCAAGCAGGATAAATTATAGCTATTGTATGTAACAATCTGAACTGCAATTGTGCAGTTTGTATCCATTAACATGCTTATAAACATTACAAAAAGGAACGCCATGCCATAAACTACACAATTACGAAAAAAAAGAAAAAAAACTTGATTCAACAAGTGCTAGGCTATTAAGATAAAGTTTCTGCTATAGATAGTTTGCGCCTAATCTGCCTCTCCACAATGAATGCATATGAATATTTTGTATTTGTATTTTGTCTGCAGTTAACCCCTTTGCGTGCAAACATCGCTGACGGCCCCAGTTTATTATTGTTTCACTTTCACAGCACATTAAACATCACTGTCTTACTTCATCTGGACAAACTGTGCATCAATGGAAAGTTTAAAGACTCAAGCTTCGATATTTGACCAATATTTTGATAAAACATTGTTGCAGTGACAGATATTTAGTGATTTATGTCAGGAGTGCTAAATAATAAATCCGTATTATGCCACATTTTGAATAGAAATTCACAACTCACTCATATAAAGTCACGTCAAGAGCGGTTTATTTGTGTTCACATAGACTCACTGAACAGCGTCAATAAGGATTTACAGACCAAAGATGCATATCTGCGGAGATATATGGATATATTTACTGATGTTTACTTCATATTTCTTCAGACAGAATCGTCATTTCTATTCATTTTCCACGGATTTACGCGATCAGATGATAAACAGCCTCTCCCAGCGATCTGTGTGTGCGTGCAGTAGTCACAGCTCGTGCGGTGTGTGACTCAGACTCTGATTGGGTCTTTCAAACATCAATCTTAGAGTTTCATATCTGGACACCGCCCCATCGTGTCACATGCTTCCTGCACACTTCCTGGTAGTTATCTGGCCAAAACAACACTGAAACACCTCTGTACACACAAAATATCCGAATAATAAAGCCGCGATTACGATAGTAAAGCTTGGTATGAGAATTTCTTGAGATCTGGGGCGTTTTTATAAAAAAAATCGAAAATGTACATCGGAAATGCTAACTTGTGCAGCGATGAAAAAGGCTACAAATAACATATTTTTACAACAGTAAACGACCAAATTCCACCCCTGATCGCTAAAGGAAGTTATTATAAACACTCGATCGGGGTTTAAAGTGAGTTTTGAGTAAAAGTGTACTAATAATTTCATAAATTGTCAGATGTAGCTTGATGCTAACGTTAGCACCAATGCTACTAATAGCAGGTGCTTTTCTTCTTCATAATGCATTTTTGTCTCAATAATTCACGTAAGGTCGTAAGAAAATGTTTTGTTGTATTTTTATAGTAAGACTTTTGATAAATAAGGGCTAAATGCAAAGAGAGACTGAAGTGAGATCGCTGCTTTGTTGCTTTGTAAAGCCTGAAAAACCACAATCAAGGCTAATAAAGGTGGAATAAAAACAAAAGAATAATGATAAAAGAATAATGCGGATAATGTGTCATACTTGGCGGAGGTGTGAAAGAACCGTTTGGTGAGAACAATACAATCATGATTCGGGCAGTTTTCAACAGTGAAACATACACAAAGAGCACAGGAAAGTTTACATGTGAGATCTTACAGAGATGACAAGGGCCATAAATCAATCTGATTAGCCTTCTCTAAAAACACACATGACATGGCCTTAGAAAATATTTCATAAAATTCACAGTTTTACAGATTCGATTATGAAATTTTTTATGAAGTCTTGGAAGACTTGTGGCCTTAGCTACACTGTGTTTTCAAACTCATTTCCTACATCAACATTTTTTTAAATACATTTAAAACATATGTTTTTAATATTTTTATTTTTGTTTTTATGTTTGAGCTTATATATCTCTATTATCATAACAGTCTGAGTGATTCTGATTCCTGAACAGTAAACTTTAAAGTGTCAGCTTTGTGAACAAAGGTTGATTATTTATCTAGTCAGAAAGAATCATGAGCAGAAACCTTTTTATTTTGGGTATGTAATTTCGGTCTCCATGCCAAAAAAGGGGGGTTACTAGTAAGGGGTTAAGAGCATAATGACGAGAACATGTTTAACATTGGAAGTTTAAGATCCTGCATAACATCATAACAAATTATTAAATTATAGTTCAAATGAACCGTACAAACTCAGTCTTGATTTTTGCTATTAATTTGGGCCTATTTATTTATATCAGCATATCTGTTGATTCAGTTCTTTTTAATAACTGATGATGTTGCAAACTGTGGTTAAGCTGTAAAGCAGCTCTAAATAATTGACCAAGATATTTAACATTATGGCCCCATTGGTAGAACAATAACTGTACAGAATCTTTACTGCCATAAAATGTCCCTGAAAGGCAAAGAAATAAAATAAAAATGTTAAAGAAAAACAAACAAAAACAACAAACCGATTGTGTTCCATTTATATTTCAGTATATAATGTTAACATTATCATTTGTGTAGAAAAAGCACCATTCTTCAGTTTAACTCTTTTTATTGGTATTTTACCAATCAGAAAGAAAGTGGAAAAACAATACAAAGTTTGTATCAACATACTGATCAATAATAATAATACAAAATATGCAGATGAAATTAAACAGTCGCATTTCTTACTCTCTGACTCAAAGAAAAAAGAAGGAAAGAAATATATATATATATATATATATATATACACATATACACACACATACATATATATATATATATATATATATCTGCTTGCTACAAAACATGCTAGTGCATTACCAATAATAGTATAAATACTAGTAGTGTAATATGCATATACAATCTGGTAGCAATAAAAATAAAATACAGCAAGACTAAATATTACTAAGGAAAGAAAAAAAAAAAGATTCAAAAAAACCAACAACAACCAAACAAAAGAACCTTACAACACCTTTACACCTTTTTTTTTTCCCTTCTTTTTTTACCAATCAAAGCCATCTGTCTAGAAAACAAATACAATTTATTTCCCCTTTTTTATGTACTTTGTTTCTTAAACAAACACGGGCGAGAGAGAGAGAGGACAAAAACAACTAGGGTCAAATGCAAAGAATGGTTTCATAAATGGTTATTTCTAGAAAAAATATTATTTTTTAAAATGCAAAAGAAAAGGTTGCCAAAACATATGAAATTGTTCTGTTCTGGCAATCATAGTAAATCTAATTTTTTCTATTTGAATAAACTGCAACAGGTCGTGCATCCAATGAGAGTAGCTGGGTGGAAGAGGGTTTTTCCAGTTCAACAGTATAAGCCTTTTGGCAATTATTAAGCAAAAAGCTAAAGCATTTGACTGTAAAGATGATAAAGATACATTTGAGGGATTAAGACCAAATAATGCCACTAAGGGGCAGGGTTCAACATCTAACATGAAAACATTCGAGATTGACTTGAAAATTGAGGTCCAGAAAGAGGTTAATGCTGGGCAAAGCCAAAAAGTGTGGAAGAGAGTAGCCGGGGCTTGACGACATCGGTCACACGTAGGATCGAGATCCGGGTAAAATTTGGATAGTTTAGCTTTCGTCCAGTATATTCTATGCAAGAGCTTAAACTGTATTAGTGAGTGACGAGCACAAATAGAAGTGGTATGAACTCGACGAAGGACCTTTGACCATTCTTCATCTGTAAAGACATGATTAAGATCGGATTCCCAGTTCTGTTTAATATTAGACATGGGTGAGGAATTTGAGTGAGCAGTAAAAGAAAAAATAGTTTTGTAAATATTAGAAACAGCACCTTTAGAGACTTTTATTTCTAAAACTTGATCAATCTCTTGTTTCTGAGGTGCATGAGGAAAGTGAGAGAATTTATTTCTTATGAATTCGCGAGTCTGAAGATATCTAAAGAAGTGAGTTTTCGGAAGGTTAAATTTGTCTGATAGGTATGAAAAAGTAACAAAAGTATTATCGTGGAAGAGATCATTAATATTTACAATGCCCCTTCTAAACCATAATGCGAAGGCTCCATCTGAAATGGAAGCTAAAAAAGAAGGATTTTTATATATAGGAGACAGACCCGACATTTTCTGAAAGCCAAAGTGTTTTCTAAATTGTTGCCAAATTTTTAGACTATGCAGAACTAAAGGGTTTGAAGAATAGTGGGAAAATTTTATAGGAATAGAAGAACATAACAGAGCATGTAAAGAAACTCGGCTACAAGACTCACATTCTATTTCAACCCATGCCGGCACCCAGTGACAAAGACCGTAATGCGACTGACTCCAATATAAAATGCTATGAATGTTTGCTGCCCAGTAGTAAAATAAGAAGTATGGAAGTGCAAATCCACCTAATCTTTTGGGTTGCTGAAGAAAAAGTTTCTGTATTCTTACTGGGCCTCCGTTCCAAATAAAATCTGAAATCATTCGATCCAGGGATTTAAAGAATGCTTTTGGTATAAATACCGGAATATTTTGGAATAAAAATAAAAATTTGGGTAAAATATTCATTTTTATGGCATTAATTCTACCTACCAATGAGAGTGGCAAAGTTTTCCACCTAACAAGATCCTCTTTTGTTCTCTCCAAGATTGGAATAAAGTTATGTTTGAATAGATCGACATGTTTTCGTGTTATTGTAACTCCCAAGTAACGGAAATTATCTGAAGCTGATTTAAATGGAATATTTGATGCTAAAAGATCTCTTGCAACTGTGTTGATTGCAAAAAATTCACTCTTATGCAAGTTTAATTTATAACCTGAGACGCTACCAAATTGTTCTAAAATACTTAAAACATGTGGAAGACAAGATTCTGGATTTGAAATATATAATACTACATCATCAGCATAGAGGGAAATTCTCTGTTCTTTTCCTGCTCTATGGATGCCAGTGATATTACAGTTAGAACGAAAAGAGATTGCAAGAGGTTCTATAGCTATAGCGAACAAAAGTGGGGACAGGGGGCAGCCCTGTCTTGTCCCACGGTGAAGAGAGAAATATTCAGAACTAATACCATTCGTTTTTACCGATGCAACAGGGGAAGAATATAGAAGTTTTACCCAGGACACAAATTTATCACCAAACCCAAATTTTTTTAATGTAGAAAATAAATAGTCCCACTCAACGCGGTCAAAAGCTTTCTCCGCGTCAAGAGAGACTAGGGCTTCTGGCATGTATGAGTCTGATGAGGTATAAATTATGTTCATCAGCCTCCTAAGGTTAAAGAAGCTTTGTCTGTTTTTTATAAATCCAGTTTGGTCCGGGTGAATAATGTCTTGAATAACAGATTCCAACCTTAGAGAGAGAATCTTAGCCAGGATTTTCACATCTACATTAAGAAGGGAAATTGGACGATAGGACCCACAGTCTAGTGGATTTTTTTTAGTTTTCAGGATCAATGATATTGACGCCTGCCGCATAGAGGGAGGAAGATGCCCATCATTTAGGGATTCTTCAAAAACCGAAAGTAGTAGTGGGGAGAGCTGGAGAGAGAACTTCTTTAAAAACTCAGAAGGAAAGCCATCAGGACCTGGGCTTTTTCCGCTCTGCATCTGGGCAATAGCTTGCTGAATTTCAGCTAGTCTAATAGGATCATCTAATTTGGTTTTTGACTCGTTACTAATTTGAGGGATGTCAAGATTTTCAAAAAAGTGATCAATAAGATTAGCATCTTTGAGGGAGTCTGACTGATACAATGAAGAATAAAACAGTTTAAATTGATTATTAATTTCTTGAGGGTCTGATATACTATTCCCTGCTGTGTCTTGGATTTGAGCAATAAAGCTCCTTGCAGTTTGCAGCCTAAGTTGTAATGCAAGTGCTTTGCTTGGTTTATCGCCAAACTCATAGAATCGATGACGTGACTTAAGTAAAAGGTGTTCAGCATGGTTAGTGGAAAGAAGATTATATTCGGAAAGCAAAAAAAGCCCTTTCCTTATATAGTAATGGGGTTGGACTTAGTGCATATTTTTGGTCTAACTGACCAATCTGTCTAGAGAGTTCGCAGAGCTTTCTATCCCGCACCTTTTTGATATAAGCAGAACGAGAAATTATTTCTCCACGCAAATAAGCTTTGAGCGTGTCCCAGAGAAGAGATACAGAAATTCCTTCAGTAGAGTTAACCTCAAGAAAAGTACTGATCTTTTCGGAGATAAATTCTACAAAGCGGCTATCTGATAAGAGTAATACATTCATTCTCCAAGAATGTGAAATTATAGAACCCCCAGGGAGGGCCAGATCGAGAATTACTGGGGCGTGATCAGAGATGACTATACTTCCATAAGATGAATACTTGACTAAAGGAATAAGTTTGCGGTCAATGATAAAATAATCGATACGTGAATAAGTATGATGAACTGGAGAAAAAAAAGAAAACATTTTAGAAGTGGGATTCAAATGGCGCCATATATCAGTTATACCGTACCACTCCAAAAAGGAGTTAATTGTTTTAGAGGATTGGGACAGAGTACTTGGTCTGGGGGAGGACCTGTCTAATACAGTATTCAGGACACAATTAAAGTCACCTCCCATAATCAGTTGGTAAAGATTCAGGTCCGGAAAATTAGAAAAAAGATTTACAAAGAAGTCTGGATTATCCCAATTAGGAGCATAAACGCTTGCTAAAGCAACTTGATTACCATAAAGAGTGCCCGAAACAATCACATATCTACCGTTGGGGTCTGAAATAACTTTAGAAGGATTAAATGGAGTATTCTTGTTAATTAAAATTGCTGCACCTCTAGCTTTACAATTAAATCCAGAGTGGAACACCTGTCCAACCCATGACCTCATCAAACTTTTATGGCTGGAGTTCTTAAGGTGGGTTTCCTGCAAAAAACATATATCTCCCTTCAACTTAAATAAATTGGAAAATATTTTTATACTTTTCACTCGATTATTTAATCCCTTTACGTTCCAACTAATTAATTTAACAATGCCCCCCCTCCCCTGGAATGTATTAAGCATTGGTAATAAACCTTAGCTCAATATTGTTAGGGGAAAAATAATAATTTTTAAAATAGAGCATGACAAAAAGTGCTGGCATATAAGAGATGGCTGAAGGTGCAGAAAAAAAAAAAAAAAAAAAAAAAAAAAAAAAAATCTAGTAACATACGAAACATTAACAGACCTGACTGAAAGGAACATAACAGACAGGTACAAAACAGCTAAGTTAACTAGCTCTTGCAACTTTAGCTGCCCTTTCGGCAGTGCTCCGTGAACAGGAGTTAAGTATAGTTTATTCTTTTAGCAGTAGGCTATATGGTGAATGGCATCCAAACCAGAAAAAAAAGGCAGAGCAGTAGGATGGAATCCAACTCAGTATTCAGTTTATAGAACGGTCGCATTTTAGCGACTCAGGATTGAATGTTTTACTAAATTACCTACCTCCCTTTTCATAACACAAACACTCGCTTAAAACAGGGTAACGAACTCTTTTTAAATGTTAAACATGTCCGTAGCTCAATCCTTGCTGGTTGCAGACTTATTGACCGTACTAACAAAGTCCATCGCTGCCTGCGGGGTCTGGAATAGATGGCGTTGTCCTTGGAAGTCAACGCGGAGTCTGGCGGGATGCAACATTCCGTAGGTGATGCCAGCATTGCGGAGTGCTGTTTTCACGTCTTTGAATTCAGCGCGGCGTCTCGCCACCTCAGCAGACATGTCCGGGAAGATACGGACAACCGCACCATTAAACTCCAAAGAGCCCAGTTCGCGACTCAGCTTCAATATGAGTTCTTTGGTTTGGTAATGGTGGAGTCGGACCAGCATATGTCTAGAAAAAGCGCTTTGCTGAGATTTTTGTCCGACACGATGAGCTCGATCAATTTCCAGAGGTCGCTTAAAGGCGCCGTCTCCAAACAGTTCAGTAAAAAATGAGGCCATAAAAGCAACTGGATTTTGGCCCTCCGAGCCCTCTGGTATTCCAATAATCCTTAGATTTTGCCTCCGAGACCGGTTCTCCAGGTCATCCAGCTTGAGTTTGAGGCTGGTGTTCTCTGTTTGCAGCGTGCTGCACAGTTTCTCCACCGCCGTCAACCGGCCGTCTGAGTCGTTGAGTGCCTCTTCAATGTCCCCGATCTTTTGAGCTTGTGATGACAGGGTTGTTTGTAATGTGGAAACGGCAGAACGAATTTCAGACAGAAATTCAGATCGTAGTGACGAGATTTCTGAACGGATGGTGGATGAAATTAGGTCCTTCAAGGAAGCTGGCGTGATCTCTTCCTCCACCTGTACTGAAGCACTAGCGTTAGCCTTAGTAGCTTGGTCGCTCCCTTTGTCAGTCAGCATTTCCACAATATTTCGCCCTGATTTTCCTGGTTTTGGCATTTTTTCCTTATTAATGTAACATAAAATCGAATATGTAATAAAAAATTACTAAATAAATAGCACTGCTAAAAAGAAAACAAATGTGTGTTCACAGAGCGACTTCCAACCACGTCTATTCACCACGAGGCATACCGGAAGTCCAAGCACCATTCTTTCATGTGCCACATTGACTCTCTCCAAAGACTTAACAGTGCTTGCTCTGCAACACTTGACAAGTTTGAGATGGGGGAAGGGCGCATTGTTTAAAATGTTTTTCACCAAAGCCATTAATCCAGAGGGCGGGAGACGCTAAATATTAGCCTAAGCTATGCGCTTGACAGACCTTTTTGCAATCTTAGTGCTTTTTGTTAACTTTAACATACTGATTTGATCATATGATCAGATGATTTTTTTTTTGGATAGTATTAGCAAAAATAAGCTGAGGAAATACAGAATTGTTAGACTCTGTTATGAGTATTTGCAGTAAGTTATGTGAGCAGTTTGGACTGGAGCGAGGAGGGATTTTTTTTCAAAGTCGGAGCATCGTACTTTCACTCTCTCCTCAATCACGAGTACAATTCATGCCAACGGCGCATAATATAACTGCATATTTAGGAATAATGCACATGTTTAACATAGTTAGCTATAGCTTGATACTGATGGATCTCTCGAATCAGGTTATAATGACAGCAATAACCGAGTGGGAATTTAGAGGCTAGTTCTCAATGAGTTGTCTGTTCCTTTTACTGATTGTTTTCGGGTTAAATATGATTTACACAGGTACAGCACATTCACAAGCAATCGCTTTCACAATAATGCATTCAAACAAATGTAATCTTGCAGTAGGCTACATCATCAACAGTAGGCTATATGATTTTGAGTTTGGCGTGTGGTAGGGAAAAAAAGTTGCACAATAAGCCACTTTGAAACTCTCCTGTTATTCTATTTATTTTTATTTTATTTTTATACGCTACGTTATGAAGAAAAAATGCAATTTGTGACTCATGATATCATTCTTTATAATTTACTGTTGTCTTTTTGGCTTGTTGTTTCTGATTGCACTTTAACCCCAGGGGAAAATCCAAATCAAATCCCAGAAGTTAAAATAAAACAATAAAAATAAAGTTAAAACTTATTTTGAACAATTTATTTTTCATCTGAATATCGATTTTAAGTAGCGGGGAAATCATAAATCATAAATCTGATTTTTTTTTGTGAAAAATTTTGGGGGGATATTGCCCAACCCCTAATATAGAACCCCTTTAATGCTCTTTAACAGATGAACATAATACTGTAACATTTTCACTCCACGCACACATAATGTCACCTGATTCAGCGTATCAAACAGCTAATTATTTGAATTTGGTGTGATAAAACAGGGTTGGAGTGCAAAAAGTCCAGACCGTATTTCACCAGGACCAGGTTAGGAGACGCCTGAATACATTAACGTTAGTAGACTCATCTTACATTAGCTAACGTTACTGATAACGTTAACGTTTTAATAGCTAACGTTACTGATAACGTTAACGTTTTATTAGCTAATGTTACTTCGCGGCAATTTCATTAGAATGGCATTTCATGAAGTGAATAGCCATAACTAAACGTAACAAGAATAGAAAAATAATACAAATAACAAAACATTACCTCGTCAGTGAACATGTTTTCTGCTGGAGATGCTAGATGTCTGGTTGTCATTGACAGTAACAACAACTCCCATGAGCCCACGCTCTTTCCCGACGTCATCAAAGTACGTCTTTTGTTATTATTTTGATTGAGTGACCCCTGGTGGCCAAAAATTCCATACTGTACGTTTAATGATACATATCCTTCTCACTCTTGTGGTATTTTTTACCTAATTATGTATGTGTATGCACTATGCATCCATACAAGTGCAAGTACTATGCATCCATACAAGTGCAAGTAGAAAGAGGAATCAAGAACGGGTACTCACTATCTGCACTAAAACAGGCCTCTCTGTGTCTTCGTGCCTCTGGTGTGTGCAGAAATGCACACAGATAACGGCATGCGAGTACCAAATTAAATTTGATTTAGCCTCTTGTAGTGCTGGAATAAATTCAAACCCATTTAATGTGTACACTAGCAAGACAAAACACGAACATATAATTAATTTTCAGTCTATAAAGGTTAAACTTGAGATTACACCACAAATCAAATGCATGTTGTATTATGGATTCTGATCAGTCCATACCACAGATCAACAAAAGTGCTATGTTCGATGTGATTAATTTTGCAACACAATAACATTAAATTGAACAACAAATGTAATTATATAGGGATTATAAATGTACAATATTTTTTTTTTAAAGTAGCATGTTCAATTTAATGCTATTTTAAATATATATTTGCAAACTTCCATTAATGGCCTCATTGTCAAAAGCGGTCAATACTGCGATATTTTGAATATATTAAAGGATCAAAAAGAGTCCCAGTTCATCCAGCTTGTCCAAAGCAGTCTTCATTTCTTCTTCAAAGGTGTTCCCTTACTTGTAGGTTTAGGACAGGTGTTCAATACTTCAAGCTCTGATCCCTCACTCTGATCTCCTAAACTATTGGCTGAAGACATTGTAGATGGTCAATAAATCTGTCAATTTAAAATCTGTCATTAGTAAATGTCTAATTTAATACCCTCTACATCATTTTAGCATTTTCTCCATTGCTCAATTTCATTAAATGCATTTTCCTGTTTGTTTCACAAAGTGCATGAAATCAGTACAACTGCTAAATTAAATTAGGCCATCAATTTGGGAAGAGCACAATATGTCATATGACAAATAACAAAGTCCATTAAAAAAAATAACATGTTCACAAGTCCCTATAGGCCAAGTCAAGTTTAAAGACTTTGTTTTATTTTTAACAATTGACTAGTTCTTTCAGCTAATTATTATAAAAATTGAAATCAATCTCAAAATAAATAAATCATTTTATCTTCATAAATAGTTATAATATAACACAAAGTATAACTTCAATCATTCATTCAATTATTCACAATAAAAAAAAACTTTAAACTATAACAACACCATTTGTAATGCAGGGAGAACCAGCACAAAAAAAAAAAAAAAAAAAATTGTAATTTGAGCTATATGACTTGCCGTAGTTTGCTGTAGTTTTAAAGCGGTGATAAAAAGGTAATACAGTCTTCCAGTAAGCGCCGGCGGTAACAAATCCCAAACAAGCATTGCTACACATATCACACGCCCCAACAATACATACCAGTGACTCTGCAGAAACAATGGATTAAATCAACAAGACACCGTTCGTTAACATCAGCACTGGAAAGCACCCAAAAGTGCCGAAATCTGCAACACTATTAAGTTAAATCAAATCAGACCATCAGTTTACGAAAAGCACAATATACATTATATTATATGACAAATAACACATTCGGTTATAAAAATCACTAATGCATAGCATTCTGGAGAAACACTGAATTGGAGGTATAGCACACAACTACCGAATTTCTCAACAGCTGCAACACTTGGAGGAATAACTTTTAATGGCGGTTGGCAAACAACTTAAGTGTGCATTACCGCCACCTTCTAGTATGGAGTGTGGATCACAATAGCCTTTTCTCACTACCAACCAAATAAAATAAATAAATAAATAAAATAAATATTCATACATTATAAAATAAATAAACAAATAAATATATAAATAAATGAAATAAATATCTATGATAACATTATTAATATTCATACATTATCATTCTTATTAAATACAACTTTCTAAGACAACTAAACCCATATCCTAATAAGTCTTTTTATTCAAAAACACAAATATCGGTCTATACCCTACATGCACTGAATTCATTTGTAATATTTCCTACATTTCAAATCTAATTTTTCTTTACTAAACCATTCTTTCAGCCTTATCCTTTCCTCCTTATACCAATGACAATTAATAATTACATGTTCTACTGTTTAATTAATATTACAAACATCACAGATCCCAGTTTCATGTTTCCCTATTATTTTAAGCTTAATATTTAATCCAGTACGCCCAAATATCATTCTCAAAATAATGTCAGGAATCCACATAAAATTAACTGAAGTTTAAATTCTGAGCATTTGTTCAGGGTTCAACTGTGCATTGTGCTGAAAAAAATAAAATAAAAAAACTTAAAAACAATCTATTTAAGCCGATCGACAATACATTGCCCGTTGTTAACATTTAATCAACTTGGTATGATACATCATGAACACTTCCAATAAAAATATCTGTTCAATTTAATGTTTATGTTTCACATCCTGAACTTTAAGTTATCTTTAGTGTCTGTACTGGTTTCATCTACATTATTAAAACATTAAAATCCACAAACATTACTTGGAAACGCTATTTCATTGAAATACAAAATGCTGAATTACTACATTATTTATTTTTTAGACCTATTAAAAATGTAAAAAAAAAATGTTTTATTAGGGGTTGGAAAATGTCATTACCTTACAGGTGTAACAAACATTACACCTGGATTGTCCAATAATTATTATTGTAATACAATGCACCAACATCTCTCTCTCTCTCTCTGTGTGTGTGTGTGTGTGTGTGTGTGTGTGATTATGTTAACATGTAAAATGTGGCATTCTTTTGTGGAGATTACTAGTGAAAATCCAAAAACCCTAAGTCTGCAATGGGCACACTGTTCTCTACAGCCTTGTAATTCATTGTATTTTAGAAAAATATCATCATTTCCAATTCAGTGCAAAAACAATAGCCTAAGTTTGGCTTCACAATGAAGATTTATTAGAACAGTAAATAACAGGATCGTATCAGAATCTATTTTCTTTAAGATTTAGTATTCAGAAATATTCAAACATTGAAATAAAGAAAAAAAAATCTAATAAAAACAAATATATAAAACAAAATAAAAAAAATAAAGATTAAAATAAAATGTATTGCACTTTCTAATGACAGTATCATCTCTTTTTGAAGGAAACAGCTGCTTTAAACTTCAAATATTTTTCACAAATATGAGAAAATTAGTTAAAAACCTAAACAAGTATTGCACTGTTATCTGACTTTTTTTCACAGAATAACTTTCTAATGATTGTTTCATCTCTTTTTCCTCTGCATAAGTTTAAGGAAACATGGACAACCCTAAATGCTTTTCTTACGTAGTATTTTTGTCTTGATTCCAGTCCAAATATCTTAAAAAAATCTTACATCAAGATGCATTTAAAAAGTGTCTAAAAATAATATTCAGATATTTGAACTGGAAACAAGTAAGATACCAAGTAATAAAAACATTTTTTTTTTTCAGTGATAGTGTTTACTTATTCACACACTACAGTACAACAGCAGCTTACTTGTGTCTTTCACAGTGAGAGCATTAGTCTCTTCACAACTGGGTCCTGGCTCCGTTTCTGACAATAATTACATTTATTTCTCACCACAAATATCCAATTTTTACAAAGCTTTCAAATCAAGTCAAGTCAGTTTCATTAATGTATTGCTGAATCATCAGGTATCCTTAATTATCTCAGGGCATTTTTCATTGAGAATGGCTCTTCATTACTATTAGTTCTTCTGAATGACAATCCTACCTGCCCATTCTGGTGTGTTGGGCTCATGACTGGAGCTTGGTAACGTTACTGGGCCTTGCTCTTCACTGTTAGCAGCAAACTGGACTAGAGGCGGCTGCTGCTGAACAGCTACAAGAAAAAGTTTGATACATGAACGCTGGTTTGTAGACAACGTTGTTTTGTACGGTCGCTAGCATCTTGCACTGCTCCTAACTAACTTAACGTTAGCTTACTTACCGGCCTCGTCGTTTTTTTTTTTTTTTGAGGAAAAATGTGCTCAGCTTAGAACATTTGGCCGCGTCCGTTTCCAAAGCTTTCTTCTTTTTTATTCTGGCCTTTTCAGCGCCGCCTTTGCGCTTTCTGTAATCTATTTTTATCGGACTTTTTTTATTTTGAGCAACTTGTAAGGTGCCGTGTCGGGGGCGGAGCCAGGGAGTCAAAAATAATCACGTCATCATTATCTTGCAGGGTGCACTCTGCGCAAAAATATTAAATAAAAAGAGTGGGACTGCGGTAAAATAATAAATAAAAAGAGTGGGACTGTGGTAAAATAATAATAAAAAAATCATATTTCAACCCAGTGCCATGACAACAACGGCCCCCGCTGCCAAAAAAAACATATCGCTCCCGATTAGCCAATCCGGGCCTGTATACACATCGATTTATAAACATTCAAACTATAAGGAATCAGATTATATTATGATACAAATCTGTTGATACAAATATTATGACATAAATCTTACAACAAACATCACCAATCACCCTAAAACTTCAGAATGCTTAATATCTTTGATGGCTAAACAAATAGCCCTAAATCAAATGTATAGTAGGCTACCTTTTTTTAATTTACACTGGAAAAAAATTAAACAAAATTAGAGAAAATAATTTATTCTTAAATAGCCTACATAACCTATGAAACAATTTAATGTTTATTTAAACGTTGATCGTAAAATGATGCAAAACAAATTCAAACTATCGTAGTCTTAATGTGATAGGCTACATTTTGTGTACAAAAACTACTAACTGGTTTTCAACCAATCAGAAACAAGCAGTTGAATACGCCCATCTCAATTTGAAAAATACGAATATAAAACCCGCTATTTTCAAATATAGCTACAGCTGCGCTCAAGACATCCCGCGGATAGAAGTAAGTAGAAGTAAAATAAGACTTCTTCAGAAATTTCAAGAAAAATGGAAAAGAAGACAGATGTCAGCGAGAATGACCCAATAGTGGGGTACTTTCATGGAGTCTTTCCGATAAAAACCTCCAGAAAAAATACGCGTTATTTCAATGCTACTGTCCAAACAGCAAGACAGGAATACCACCAAGCCGTATTTTTCACTCATAAAAATACAACAACATTGTTACAGCTCAAAAGAACAAGACTCCCGTCAAACTGAACAATGCAAGAAAAACTTAATTGAAAAATAAATATATTATAGGCCTATAGGGCTGCTTTATTAGGGGTTCAAGCACGCAGTGCTGAAACCCTCTT
Source organism: allo-octoploid hybrid of Carassius auratus x Cyprinus carpio (assembly GCA_024542945.1). Lineage (NCBI taxonomy): Eukaryota > Metazoa > Chordata > Actinopteri > Cypriniformes > allo-octoploid hybrid of Carassius auratus x Cyprinus carpio. Next base: position 85,134 of record JANHFF010001020.1, read on the forward strand.
GTAATTGTTAGGATTTTTATTAGGGGTTCAAGCACGCAGTGCTGAAACCCTATTGTAATTGTTAGGATTTTTATTATTAGGGGTTCAAGCACGCAGTGCTGAAACCCTATTATATTTGTTAGGATTTTTATTATTAGGGGTTCAAGCACGCAGTGCTGAAACCCTATTGTAATTGTTAAGATTTTTATTATTATTATTATTTTTCCGCCTTAAAACTGAACGTGCAGCCCAAACCGTAAGGCCTAGAGAGCTGAAACTTGGTCAGATGGTAGTAGTCCTGCTCGCTACTCAGATACAAAAAACCGGCCCAATCGGCCTAATGGGGGCGCTACTGCGCAAAAAACTAAAATTTTTGACATTTTTGGCCGCAGATCGTAAACCGTTAGCCGTAGACTCAAAAACATGGCATCGTTGCAATCCTTGGGTTAGTCCGAACAAAAGTGCACAGCTGCATTTTTTGCTCTACGAGGCACCGTTTTCGCGCAAAATCGAGCTATATCCGAAACCTACTTTTGCGAACTAGTCCTAGGATTTTCAACCAATCAGAACCAAACCACTTCAGAAATATTCCCTGGACACTCAATATCAATAATTATCAAAAAAAAGTTTAAATTTCAATTCTTACGCGAAACGGTATGCCAAAAAGCGTCTATGCTGACGTTAGCCAAATGCTATTTTAACTATAACTCTTGAACGGAATGAGATATCTTCACCAAACTCGGTACACATATGTATGAGCTCAATCTTTGGTCAAATCAAAAAAATTGCTCATCTCTGCCACTTGGGGGCGCAATAAGATAGAAAAAACACATAAATGGCTATAACTAGGCAACCGTTGGCTCGATCGACTTGAAAATTGGTATGCAGTGTCTTGGTCTGAAGGGGCACAAGTACCTATGAGGACATTTGCATATCTCAAAAAACATGGCCGCCATTGGCCAAACAATTTTAAGCACCTATTTGAAAGGGTTAACGGATGTTGATCGGAACGAAACTCGCTGGGTACGTTCGACTCATGAACCTTAAGGTCTGTAAAAATTTTGAAAGAAATCGGCCACTAGTTGGCGCTAACGAGTTTTATGGCTCTGTAATCACGTGGTGTTTCACATATCAACACAATATGCATATCATTTGATAGATCTCCTCATAATGCACAACTTTGCCTCAAGAACCATTGCTGTCAATCAAATCGTTCAATTGTTATTCACAAATATGTTAAAAACCTACTTTTGCGAACTAGTCCTAGGTTTTTTGTCCGATCGGAACCAAACTACTGCAGTAATATTCTGTGGACTCTCTAGATCAATAATTATCAAAAAAATGTTGAATTTTGTCGTTTGGCTAGCTTTAAATCAGTCATTTAGAAAAGGGGTGTGGCCAAACACACCCCAAAGCCTATAAAACCTAAACGAAAACTCAAAACTTTATGAAACTCGGTGAGAACATGTAACAGGTGACTCTTAACAAGCATGCAAAGTGTCATGGAGATCGGATCATAGGTGGCGCTATAACATTTGAAAAAGCCTCAAAAACACACATTTTCAATAGAAAATGATCACAATTTGTTGGACATGTTCATACATTCACACAAACACTAGATCTTCATATCATATGATAGATCTCCTCTTTGTGAACAACTTTGCCTCAAGGAGCGAAGATGTCAATCAAATCGTTCAATTGCAATTCACAAATATGTCAACAAGCTACTTTTGCGAACTAGTCCCAGGTTTTTTACCCGATCGAAACCAAACCACTGCAGTAATTTTCTCTGGACTCTCTAGATCAATAATTATCAAAATTTTTTCAGAATTTTGTCCTTTGGTTAGCTATAACTGGCTAAATTAGAAAAGGGGCGTGACCAAAATACCCAAAAGCATATAAAACCTAAACGAAAACTCAAAACTTTATGAAACTTGATGAAAACATGTAACAGCTGACCCTTAACAACCATGCAAATTTTCATGGAGATCGGACCATAGGTGGCGCTATAACAGTAGAAAAGGTCTCAAAACATAAGATTTACATGGTAAATGGCCTCAAATTGTCTGAAAATGCTCATATATTCACATAAACACTAGATCTTCATATCATATGATAGATCTCCTCATTCTGAACAACTTCTGGGACCAATGTTGTCAATAAAGCTGTTAATTAAATATTGAAGATTATTTAAAAAAGTTACTTTGGCAAAGTAGTCCAAGGCTTTAAGCTGAAAATTAAATCAATAAAACCACTGAAGTACAATTCTCTAGACTCTGAAGGTCAATAATTATCAAAAACATGTTGAACAATTTTATTTGGACAACTATAAACCAGTAATTTTATAATATGTTCTTTTCATAGTGTACACAAAGGCCTATTAATACAAACAGAAAGCCCACAAATTATCAAAACTGTAAAATAATGCCTAATTTCATCCTAAACAAGTATGTAAAATTTAAGAGAGATTGGGCAAAAAACATAACACTATACTATAACAGTTATGTTTAAAAACAGTGTTGTTTGAGTAAATGCAATTTATAACCACTAGATGGCAGCGGAAGACCACTAATGGGCTCATTCTGCAAATTGAAACAGTACTTTTGAAAAGATTTATGAATTCATGCCCAAACAATAAAAAAAAAACCCACTGTTGCAACGTTTTAAATCTCACTGTTAAAGTTTTCAATTTTCTTCATACAGACTTATCAGTTTTTAAAATTTTGCCACATTATGATTACAGTGAAACCTGAAAATGACATCCAAACTCTTAAAAACTAGTTTAATCATTTAATTTCAGTGCGTGTGTCTGTCTGTCAGCCTATTCTCCATATTGGATGTGTTTAACGGTCATCCATACGTCCAGGTTGGCTCAGACCACCTCAGAGGCCTTAATGTGCTTGAACCCCGTAAATGCTGCTTGCAGCTTTAATTAGGGGTTCAAGCACGCAGTGCTGAAACCCTATTGTAATTGTAAGGATTTTTTTTATTATTATTATTTTTCTCCGCTAAAACTGATCGTGCAGACCAAACCGTAAGGCCTAGAGAGCTGAAACTTGGCCAGAATGTAGAGCTCCCCGAGTGGACATTCTGACAAAGTCTCACCCCAATCGGCCAAACGGGGGCGCTACAGCGCAAAAAAACAAAAAAATTGACATTTTGGGCCGTAAATCGTAAACCGTTAGCCATAGACTCAAAAACATGGCATCGTTGCAATCCTTGGGATAGCCCGAACAAAAGTGTATGGCGCCTTTTTGGGGTCTACGACGCACCGTTTTCTCGCAAAATCGAGCTATATCCGAAACCTACTTTTGCGAACTAGTCCTAGGATTTTCAACCAATCAGAACCAAACCACTTCATAAATATTCCCTGGACACTCAATATCAATAATTATCAAAAAAAAGTTGAAATTTCAATTCTTACGCGAAACAGTACACCAAAAAGCGTCTATGCTAACGTTAGCCAAATGCTATTTTGACTATAACTCTTGAACGGAATGAGATATCTTCACCAAACTCGGTACACATATGTATGAGCTCAATCTTTGGTCAAATCAAAAAAATTGCGCATCTCTGCCACTTGGGGGCGCTATAAGATAGAAAAAACACATAAATTGCTATAACTAGGCAACCGTTGGCTCGATCGACTTGAAAATCGGTATGCAGTGTCTTGGTCTGAAGGGGCACAAGTACCTATGAGGACATTTGCATATCTAAAAAAACATGGCCGCCATTGGCCAAACAAATTTAAGCACCTATTTCAAAGGGTTAACGGATGTTGATCGGAACGAAACTCGCTGGGTACGTTCGACTCATGAACCTTAAGGTCTGTAAGAATTTTGAAAGAAATCGGCCACTAGTTGGCGCTAACGAGTTTTATGGCTCTGTAATCACGTGGTGTTTCACATATCAACACAATATGCATATCATTTGATAGATCTCCTCGTAATGCACAACTTTGCCTCAAGAACCATTGCTGTCAATCAAATCGTTCAATTGTTATTCACAAATATGTTAAAAACCTACTTTTGCGAACTAGTCCTAGGTTTTTTGCCCGATCGGAACCAAACCACTGCAGTAATATTCTGTGGACTCTCTAGATCAATAATTATTAAAAAAATGTTGAATTTTGTCTTTTGGTTAGCTGTAACCGGGTAATTTAGAAAAAGGGGTGTGGCCAAACATACCCCAAAGCCTATAAAACCTAAAGGAAAACTCAAAACTGTATGAAACTCAGTGAAATCATGTATCAGGTGACTCTTAACAAGCATGCAAAGTTTCATGGAGATCAGACCATAGGTGGCGCTATAACAGTAGAAAAGGTCTCAAAACACAAGATTTATATGGTAAATGGCCCCAAATTGTTTGAAAATGCTCATATATTCACTCAAAAACACTAAATCTTCATATCATATGATAGATCTCCTCATTCTGAACAACTTTGCCTCTGGGACCAATGTTGTCAATAAAGCTGTTAATTAAATATTCAAGATTATTTTAAAAAGTTACTTTGGCATACTTGTGATACGGTTTAAGATGAAAATCAATAAAACCACTGAAGTACAATTCTGTAGACTCTGAAGGTCAATAATTATCAAAAACATGTTGAACAATTGCATTTGGACAACTATAAACCAGTAATTTTATAATATGTTCTTTTCATAGTGTACACAAAGGCCTATTAATACAAACAGAAAGCCCACACATTATCAAAACTGTGTAAAACAATGCATAATTTCATTCTAAACAAGCATGCAAAATTTAAGAGAGATTGGGCAAAAAAAAAAAAAAAAAACACTATAACAGTTATGTTTAAAAACAGTGTTGCTTGAGTAAATGCAATTTATAACCTCTAGATGGCAGCGGAAGACCACTAATGGGCTCATTCAGTTAAGTTGAACAGTACTGTTGAAAGGATTCATGAATTCATCCCAAAACATTAAAAATGTAACTGTTATAACATTTTAAATCTCATTGAGTCAATGTTTTCCATTTTGTTCTTACAGATATATCAGTTTTTACTATTTTGCCACATTGTGATTACAGTTTAACCTGAAAATGACATCTAAACTCTTAAAAAGAGAAGACTTGCAATAAGTTTATTGTCACCTATCACTTATTTCAAATACCTATATCTGCAACAAAATGTTTGTGCATGTATATGTGTGTCTTTCTGTGTGTGTGTGTGTGCATATGCTTATAGAGTATACATATATTAGTCTAATCATTGACTCTCAGTGTGCGTGTCTGTCTGTTAGCCTGTTCTCCATTTTGGATGTGTTTAAATGTCATCCATGCATCCAGGTTGGCTCAGACCACCTCAGAGGCCTTAATGTGCTTGAACCCCGGTAAATGCTGCTTGCAGCTTTAATTATTAGGGGTTCAAGCACGCAGTGCTGAAACCCTATTGTATTTGTTAGGATTTTTATTATTATTAGGGGTTCAAGCACGCAGTGCTGAAACCCTCTTGTAATTGTTAGGATTTTTATTATTATTATTATTCTTCCGCCCTAGAACTGAACGTGCAGCCCAAACCGTAAGGCCTAGAGAGCTGAAATTTGGACAGATCGTAGAGCTCATTTTGGGGAGAACTTATCAAAGTCTTAGCCCAATCGGCCTAACGGGGGCGCTACAGCGCAAAAAACTAAAATTTTGGACATTTTTGGCCGCAGATCGTAAACCGTTAGCCGTAGACTCAAAAACAAGGCATCGTTGCAATCCTTGGGTTAGCCCGAACAAAAGTGCACAGCTGCATTTTTTGCTCTACGACGCACCGTTTTCTCGCAAAATCGAGCTATATCCGAAACATACTTTTGCGAACTAGTCTTAGGATTTTTAACCAATCGGAATCAAACCACTTCAGAAATATTCCCTGGACACTCAATATCAATAATTATCAAAAAAAAGTTGAAATTTCAATTCTTACGCGAAACAGTACACCAAAAAGCGTCTATGCTAACGTTAGCCAAATGCTATTTTATTTATAACTCTTGAACGGAATGAGATATCTTCACCAAACTTGGTACACATATGTATGAGCTCAATCTTTGGTCAAACAAAAAAAAATGCGCATCTCTGCCACTTGGGGGCGCTATAAGATCGAAAAAACACATAAATGGCTATAACTAGGCAACCGTTGGCTCGATCGACTTGAAAATTGGTATGCAGTGTCTTGGTCTGAAGCGGCACAAGTACCTATGAGGACATTTGCATATCTCAAAAAAACATGGTCGCCATTGGCCAAACAATTTTAAGCACCTATTTGAAAGGGTTAACGGATGTTGATCGGAACAAAACTCGCTGGGTACGTTCAACTCATGAACCTTAAGGTCTGTAAGAATTTTGAAAGAAATCGGCCACTAGTTGGCGCTAACGAGTTTTATGGCTCTGTAATCACGTGGTGTTTCACATATCAACGAAATATGCATATCATTTGATAGATCTCCTCATAATGCACAACTTTGCCTCAAGAACCATTGCTGTCAATCAAATCATTCAATTGTTATTCACAACTATGTTTAAAACCTACTTTTGCGAACTAGTCCTAGGTTTTTTGTCCGATCGGAACCAAACCACTGCAGTAATATTCTGTGGACTCTCTAGATCAATAATTATTAAAAAAATGTTGAATTTTGTCCTTTGGTCAGCTGTAAAGGGGTAATTTAGAAAAAGGGGTGTGGCCAAACATACCCCAAAGCCTATAAAACCTTAACGAAAACTCAAAACTTTATGAAACTCGGTGAAATCATCTAACTTGTGACTCTTAACAAGCATCCAAAGTTTCATGGAGATCAGACCATAGGTGGCGCTATAACAGTAGAAAAGGTCTCAAAACACAAGATTTATATGGTAAATGGCCTCAAATTGTTTGTAAATGCTCATATATTCACTCAAAAACACTAAATCTTTATATCATTTGATAAATATCCTCATTCTGAACAACTTTGCCTCTGGGACCAACGTTGTCAATAAAGCTGTTAATTAAACATTCAAGATTATTTTAAAAAGGTACTTTGGCAAACTAGTGATCGGGTATAAGATGAAAATCAATAAAACCACTGAAGTACAATTCTCTAGACTCTGAAGGTCAATAATTATCAAAAACATGTTGAACAATTGCATTTAGACAACTATAAACCAGTAATTTTATATTATGTTATTTGCATAGTGTACACAAAGGCCTATTAATACAAACAGAAATCCCACAAATGATCAAAACTGTGTAAAATAATGCATGATTTCATTCTAAACAAGCATGCAAAATTTAAGAGAGATTGGGCAAAAAAAAAAAAAAATAACAACACTATAACAGTTATGTTTAGAAACACAGTGTTGTTTCAGTAAATGCAATTTATAACCACTAGATGGCAGCGGAAGACCACTAATGGGCTCATTCAGTTAAAATGAACAGTACTGTAGAAAGGATTCATGAATTCATGCCAAAACATTAATAAATTAACTGTTATAACATGTTACATCTTATTGAATCAATGTTTTCCATTTTGTTCATACAGACACATCATTTTTTACAATTTTGCCACATTGTGATTACAGTGAAACCTGAATGACATCTAAACTCTTAAAAACTAGTTTAATCATTTAATTTCAGTGTGTGTGTGTCTGTCTTTTGGATGTATTTAAATGTCATCCATACATCCTGGTTGGCCGAGACCACCCCAGAGGCACAAAGACCTATTAATACAAACAGAAATCCCACAAATTATCAAAACTGTGTAAAGTAATGCATAATTTCATTCTAAACAAGCATGCAACATTTAAGAGAGATAGGGCAAAAAAACCCAACAACAACACTTTAACAGTTATGTTTAAAAACACAGTGTTGTTTGAGTAAATGCAATTTATAACCACTAGATGGCAGCGGAAGACCACTAATGGGCTCTTTCAGCTAGTACTGTTTTTATGAATTCATGCCAAAACATTAATAAATTAACTGTTATAACATTTTGTATCTCATTGAATTGATGTTTTCCATTTTGTTCATACAGATGTATCAGTTTTAACAATTTTGCCACATTATGATTACAGTTTAATCTGAAAATGACATCTAAACTCTAAAAAAAGAGAAGACTTGCAATAAGCTTATTGTCACCTATCACTTTTTATCAAACACCTATATCTGCCACAAAATGTTTGTGCATGTATATGTGTATCTTTGTGTGTCTTTGTGTGTGTGTGTGTGTGTGTGTGTGTTTGTGCATATGCTTATAGAGTATACATATATTAGTCTAATCATTTACTTTCAGTGTGCGTGTCTGTCTGTTAGCCTGTTCTCCATTTTGGATGTGTTTAACTGTCATCCATACATCCAGGTTGGCTCTGACCACCTCAGAGGCCTTAATGTGCTTGAACCCCGGTAAAATGCTGCTTGCAGCTTTAATTATTATTATTATTATTATTATTATTCTGCCCTAGAACTGAACGTGCAGCCCAAACCGTAAGGCCTAGAGAGCTGAAATTTGGACAGATCGTAGAGCTCAATTTGGGGAGAACTTATCAAAGTCTCAGCCCAATCGGCCTAACGGGGGCGCTACAGCGCAAAAAACAAAAATTTTGGACATTTTTGGCCGTAAATCGTATACCGTTAGCCGTAGACTCAAAAACATGGCATTGTTGCAATCCTTGGGTTAGCCCGAACAAAAGTGCACGGCGCCTTTTTGGGGTCTACGACGCACCGTTTTCTCGCAAAATCGAGCTATATCCGAAACCTACTTTTGCGAACTAGTCCTAGGATTTTCAACCAATCAGAACCAAACCACTTCATAAATATTCCCTGGACACTCAATATCAATAATTATCAAAAAAAAGTTGAAATTTCAATTCATACGCGAAACAGTACACCAAAAAACGTCTATGCTAACGTTAGCCAAATGCTATATTGACTATAACTCCTGAACGGAATGAGATATCTTCACCAAACTCAGTAAACATATGTATGAGCTCAATCTTTGGTCAAATAAAAAAATGCGCATCTCTGCCACTTGGGGGCGCTATAAGATATAAAAAACACATAAATTGCTATAACTAGGCAACCGTTGGCTCGATCGACTTGAAAATTGGTATGCAATGTCTTGGACGGAAGGGGCACAAGTACCTATGAGGACATTTGCATATCTCAAAAAAACATGGCCGCCATTGGCCAAACAATTTTAAGCACCTATTTGAAAGGGTTAACGGATGTTGATCGGAACGAAACTCGCTGGGTACGTTCGACTCATGAACCTTAAGGTCTGTAAGAATTTTGAAAGAAATCGGCCACTAGTTGGCGCTAACGAGTTTTATGGCTCTGTAATCACGTGGTGTTTCACATATCAACACAATATGCATATCATTTGATAGATCTCCTCGTAATGCACAACTTTGCCTCAAGAACCATTGCTGTCAATCAAATCGTTCAAGTGTTATTCACAAATATGTTAAAAACCTACTTTTGCGAACTAGTCCTAGGTTTTTTGTCCGATCGGAACCAAACCACTGCAGTAATATTCTGTGGACTCTCTAGATCAATAATTATTAAAAAAATGTTGAATTTTGTCCTTTGGTTAGCTGTAAAGCGGTAATATAGAAAAAGGGGTGTGGCCAAACATACCCCAAAGCCTATAAAACCTAAACGAAAACTCAAAACTTTATGAAACTCATTGAAATCATGTAACACGTTACTCTTAACAAGCATGCAAAGTTTCATGGAGATCAGACCATAGGTGGCGCTATAACAGTAGAAAAGGTCTCAAAACACAAGATTTCTATGGTAAATGGCCTCAAATTGTTTGAAAATGCTCATATATTCACTCAAAAACACCAAATCTTCATATCATATGATATATCTCCTCATTCTGAACAACTTTGCCTCTGGGACCAATGTTGTCAATAAAGCTGTTAATTAAATATTCAAGATTATTTAAAAAAGTTACTTTGGCATACTTGTGATACAGTTTAAGATGAAAATCAATAAAACCACTGAAGTACAATTCTCTAGACTCTGAAGGTCAATAATTATCAAAAACATGTTGAACAATTGCATTTGGGCAACTATAAACCAGTCATTTCATAATATGTTTTTTTCATAGTGCACACAAAGGCCTATTAATACAATCAGAAAGCCCACAAATTATCAAAACTCTGTAAAATAATGCATGATTTCATTCTAAACAAGCATGCAAAATTTAAGAGAGATTGGGCAAAAAAAAATTACAACACTTATAACAGTTATGTTTAAAACCAGGGTTGTTTGAGTAAATGCAATTTATAACCACTAGATGGCAGCGGAAGACCACTAATGGGCTCATTCAGTAAAGTTGAACAGTACTGTTGAAAGGATTCATGAATTCATGCCAAAACATTAAAAAATGAACTGTTATAACATTTTAAATCTCATTGAGTCAATGTTTTCCATTTTGTTCATACAGATATATCAGTTTTTAAAATTTTGCCACATTATGATTACAGTTTAACCTGAAAATGACATCTAAACTCTTAAAAAGAAAAGACTTGCAATAAGTTTATCACCTATCACTTATTTCAAATACCTATATCTGCAACAAAATGTTTGTGCATGTATATGTGTGTCTTTGTTTGTTTGTGTGTGTGTGTGTGTGTGTGTGTGAGCATATGCTTATAGAGTATACATATATTAGTCTAATCATTTACTTTCAGTGTGTGTGTCTGTCTGTTAGCCTGTTCTCCATTTTGGATGTGTTTAACTGTCATCCATGCATCCAGGTTGGCTCAGACCACCTCAGAGGCCTTAATGTGCTTGAACCCCGGTAAATGCTGCTTGCAGCTTTAATTAGGGGTTCAAGCACGCAGTGCTGAAACCCTATTGTAATTGTTAGGATTTTTATTAGGGGTTCAAGCACGCAGTGCTGAAACCCTATTGTATTTGTTAGGATTTTTATTATTATTATTATTATTAGGGGTTCAAGCACGCAGTGCTGAAACCCTATTGTAATTGTTAGGATTTTTATTATTATTATTATTATTCTTCCGCCTTAAAACTGAACGGGCAGCCCAAACCGTAAGGCCTAGAGAGCTGAAACTTGGTCAAAAGGTAGTAGTCTTGCTCGCTACTCAGATACAAAGATCCAGCCCATTCGGCCAGTGGGGGGCGCTACAGCGATCAAATATGCGTTTTTGCTAATAGCTCCTAAACCGCTTATCGTAGACTCAAAAATTTAACATTTCTGGAATCCTTGGATCAAGCGAAATTAAAAACGGTCACTCTGATTTTGGGTCTAGGAGGCCTCGTTTTTTCGCAAACTTGACGTATGTCCAAAACCTACTTTTGCGAACTAGTCCTAGGTTTTTCACCCAATCAGAACCAAACTACTGCAGAAGTTTTCTCTGGACAGTGAATATCAATAATTATCAAAAAAAAGTTGAAATTTCGACTGACTGTTGTAATGGGCTGCCAAAACGTTCGAAAGTCGAGGACCAATTTTACGCAACAGGCTATAACTTGTGAATGAAATGAGATATCTTAACCAAACTTGCTGGACATTTGTAAGAGCAAAAACTTTGGTCAAATAAAAAAAATTGCACACCTCTGCCACTTGGGGGCGCTATAAGACAGAAAAAACACATAAATGGCTATAACTAAGCAACCGTTGGTCCGATCGACTTGAAAATTGGCATGTCATGTCTTTGTCAGAAGTGGCACAAGTATCTATGAGGACATTCGCGTATCTCAAAAAACATGGCCGCCATTGGCCAAAGAAGTTTGAGCATCTATTTAACAAGGTTAACGGATGTCAATCGGAACGAAACTCGGTGGACATGTTTGACTCATAGCCCTAAAGGACTGCAAGAATTTTGAAAGAAATCGGCCACTAGTTGGCGCTAACGAGTTTTATGGCTCTGTAATCACGTGGTGTTTCACATATCAACACGATATGCATATCATTTGATAGATCTCCTCATAATGCACAACTTTGCCTCAAGAACCATTGCTGTCAATCAAATCGTTCAATTGTTATTCACAAATATGTTAAAAACCTACTTTTGCGAACTAGTCCTAGGTTTTTTGCCCGATCGGAACCAAACCACTGCAGTAATATTCTGTGGACTCTCTAGATCAATAATTATTAAAAAAATGTTGAATTTTGTCCTTTGGTTAGCTGTAACGGGGTAATTTAGAAAAAGGGGTGTGGCCAAACATACCCCAAAGCCTATAAAACCTAAAGGAAAACTCAAAACTTTATGAAACTCAGTGAAATCATGTATCAGGTGACTCTTAATAAGCATGCAAAGTTTTATGGAGATCAGACCATAGGTGGCGCTATAACAGTAGAAAAGGTCTCAAAACACAAGATTTATATGGTAAATGGCCTCAAATTGTTTGAAAATGTTCATATATTCACTCAAAAACACTAAATCTTCATATCATATGATAAATCTCCTCATTCTGAACAACTTTGCCTCTGGGACCAATGTTGTCAATAGAGCTGTTAATTAAATATGCAAGATTATTTAAAAAAGTTACTTTGGCATACTTGTGATAGGGTTTAAGATGAAAATCAATAAAACCACTGAAGTACAATTCTCTAGACTCTGAAGGTCAATAATTATCAAAAACATGTTGAACAATTGCATTTGGACAACTATAAACCAGTAATTTTATAATATGGTATTTGCATAGTGTACACAAAGGCCTATTAATACAAACAGAAAGCCCATAAATGATCAAAACTGTGTAAAATAATGCATAATTTCATTCTAAACAAGCATGCAAAATTTAAGAGAGATTGGGCAAAAAAAAAAGAACATATTAACAGTTATTTTTAAAATCACAGTGTTGCTTGAGTAAATGCAATTTAAAACCACTAGATGGCAGCGGAAGACCACTAATGGGCTCATTCAGTAAAGTTGAACAGTACTGTTGAAAGGATTCATGAATTCATGCCAAAACATTAAAAAATGAACTGTTGTAACATTTTAAATCTCATTGAGTCAATGTTTTCCATTTTGTTCATACAGATGTATCAGTTTTTACATTTTTGCCACATTATGATTACAGTTTAACCTGAAAATGACATCTAAACTCTAAAAAGGAGAAGACTTGCAATAAGTTTATTGTCACCTATCACTTATTTGAAATACCCATATCTGCAACAAAATGTGTCTCCATGTATATGTGTGTCTTTGTGTGTGTGTGTGTGTGTGTGTGTGTGTGCATATGCTTATAGAGTATACATATATTAGTCTAATCATTTGCTGTCAGTGTGTGTGTCTGTCTGTTACCCTGTTCTCCATTTTGGATGTGTTTAAATGTCATCCAAACATCCAGGTTGGCTCTGACCACCTCAGAGGCCTTAATGTGCTTGAACCCCGGTAAATGCTGCTTGCAGCTTTAATTATTATTATTATTCTTCCGCCTTAAAACTGAACGTGCAGCCCAAACCGTAAGGCCTAGAGAGCTGAAACTTGGTCAGATGGTAGTAGTCTTGCTCGCTACTCAGATACAAAGAACCGGCCCAATCGGCCTAACGGGGGCGCTACAGCGCAAAAAACAAAAATTTTGGACAATTTTGGCCGTAAAGTGTAAACCGTTAGCCATAGACTCAAAAACATGGCATTGTTGCAATCCTTGGGTTAGCCCGAACAAAAGTGCACGGCGCCTTTTTGGGGTCTACGACGCACCGTTTTCTCGCAAAATCGAGCTAAATCCGAAACCTACTTTTGCGAACTAGTCCTAGGATTTTCAACCAATCAGAACCAAACCACTTCATAAATATTCCCTGGACACTCAATATCAATAATTATCAAAAAAAAGTTGAAATTTCAATTCTTACGCGAAACAGTACACCAAAAAGCGTCTATGCTAACGTTAGCCAAATGCTATTTTAACTATAACTCTTGAACGGAATGAGATATCTTCACCAAACTCGGTATACATATGTATAAGCTCAATCTTTGGTCAAATCAAAAATATTGCGCATCTCTGCCACTTGGGGGCGCTATAAGATAGAAAAAACACATAAATGGCTATAACTAGGCAACCGTTGCCTCGATCGACTTGAAAATTGGTATGCAATGTCTCGGTCTGAAGGGGCACAAGTACATATGAGGACATTTGCATATCTAAAAAAAACATGGCCGCCATTGGCCAAACAATTTTAAGCACCTATTTGAAAGGGTTAACGGATGTTGATCGGAACGAAACTCGCTGGGTACGTTCGACTCATGAACCTTAAGGTCTGTAAGAATTTTGAAAGAAATCGGCCACTAGTTGGCGCTAACGAGTTTTATGGCTCTGTAATCACGTGGTGTTTCACATATCAACACAGTATGCATATCATTTGATAGATCTCCTCATAATGCACAACTTTGCCTCAAGAACCATTGCTGTCAATCAAATCATTCAATTGTTATTTACAAATATGTTAAAAACCTACTTTTGCGAACTAGTCCTAGGTTTTTTGTCCGATCGGAACCAAACCACTGCAGTAATATTCTGTGGACTCTCTAGATCAATAATTATTAAAAAAATGTTGAATTTTGTCCTTTGGTCAGCTGTAAAGGGGTAATTTAGAAAAAGGGGTGTGGCCAAACATACCCCAAAGCCTATAAAACCTTAACGAAAACTCAAAACTTTATGAAACTCGGTGAAATCATCTAACTTGTGACTCTTAACAAGCATGCAAAGTTTCATGGAGATCAGACCATAGGTGGCGCTATAACAGTAGAAAAGGTCTCAAAACACAAGATTTATATGGTAAATGGCCTCAAATTGTTTGTAAATGCTCATATATTCACTCAAAAACACTAAATCTTTATATCATTTGATAAATATCCTCATTCTGAACAACTTTGCCTCTGGGACCAACGTTGTCAATAAAGCTGTTAATTAAACATTCAAGATTATTTTAAAAAGGTACTTTGGCAAACTAGTGATCGGGTATAAGATGAAAATCAATAAAACCACTGAAGTACAATTCTCTAGACTCTGAAGGTCAATAATTATCAAAAACATGTTGAACAATTGCATTTAGACAACTATAAACCAGTAATTTTATATTATGTTATTTGCATAGTGTACACAAAGGCCTATTAATACAAACAGAAATCCCACAAATGATCAAAACTGTGTAAAATAATGCATGATTTCATTCTAAACAAGCATGCAAAATTTAAGAGAGATTGGGCAAAAATAAAAAAAAATAACAACACTATAACAGTTATGTTTAGAAACACAGTGTTGTTTCAGTAAATGCAATTTATAACCACTAGATGGCAGCGGAAGACCACTAATGGGCTCATTCAGTTAAAATGAACAGTACTGTAGAAAGGATTCATGAATTCATGCCAAAACATTAATAAATTAACTGTTATAACGTTACATCTTATTGAATCAATGTTTTCCATTTTGTTCATACAGACACATCATTTTTTACAATTTTGCCACATTGTGATTACAGTGAAACGTGAATGACATCTAAACTCTTAAAAACTAGTTTAATCATTTAATTTCAGTGTGTCTGTGTCTGTCTTTTGGATGTATTTAAATGTCATCCATACATCCTGGTTGGCCGAGACCACCCCAGAGGCACAAAGACCTATTAATACAAACAGAAATCCCACAAATTATCAAAACTGTGTAAAGTAATGCATAATTTCATTCTAAACAAGCATGCAACATTTAAGAGAGATAGGGCAAAAAAACCCAACAACAACACTTTAACAGTTATGTTTAAAAACACAGTGTTGTTTGAGTAAATGCAATTTATAACCACTAGATGGCAGCGGAAGACCACTAATGGGCTCATTCAGCTAGTACTGTTTTTATGAATTCATGCCAAAACATTAATAAATTAACTGTTATAACATTTTGTATCTCATTGAATTGATGTTTTCCATTTTGTTCATACAGATGTATCAGTTTTAACAATTTTGCCACATTATGATTACAGTTTAATCTGAAAATGACATCTAAACTCTAAAAAAAGAGAAGACTTGCAATAAGCTTATTGTCACCTATCACTTTTTATCAAATACCTATATCTGCCACAAAATGTTTGTGCATGTATATGTGTATCTTTGTGTGTCTTTGTGTGTGTGTGTGTGTGTGTGTGTGTGCATATGCTTATAGAGTATACATATATTAGTCTAATCATTTACTTTCAGTGTGCGTGTCTGTCTGTTAGCCTGTTCTCCATTTTGGATGTGTTTAACTGTCATCCATACATCCAGGTTGGCTCTGACCACCTCAGAGGCCTTAATGTGCTTGAACCCCGGTAAAATGCTGCTTGCCTTTAATTATTATTATTAGGGGTTCAAGCACGCAGTGCTGAAACCCTATTGTAATTGTTAGATTTTATTATTATTATTATTATATTATTATTCTTCGCCTTAAAACTGAACGTGCAGCCCAAACCGTAAGGCCTAGAGAGCTGAAACTTGGTCAGATGGTAGTAGTCTTGCTCGCTACTCAGATACAAAGAACCGGCCCAATCGGCCTAACGGGGGCGCTACAGCGCAAAAAACAAAAATTTTGGACAATTTTGGCCGTAAGTGTAAACCGTAGCCATAGACTCAAAAACATGGCATTGTTGCAATCCTTGGGTTAGCCCGAACAAAAGTGTACGGCGCCTTTTGGGGTCTACGACGCACCGTTTTCTCGCAAAATCGAGCTAATACCGAAACCTACTTTTGCGAACTAGTCCTAGGATTTTCAACCAATCAGAACCAACCACTTCATAAATATTCCCTGGACACTCATATCAATAATTATCAAAAAAAGTTGAAATTTCAATTCTTACGCGAAACAGTACACCAAAAAGCGTCTATGCTAACGTTAGCCAAATGCTATTTTGACTATAACTCTTGAACGGAATGAGATATCTTCACCAAACTTGGTACACATATGTATGAGCTCAATCTTTGGTCAAACAAAAAAATTGCGCATCTCTGCCATTTGGGGGCGCAATAAGATAGAAAAAACACATAAATTGCTATAACTAGGCAACCGTTGGCTCGATCGACTTGAAAATTGGTATGCAGTGTCTTGGTCTGAAGGGGCACAAGTACCTATGAGGACATTTGCATATCTCAAAAAACATGGCCGCCATTGGCCAAACAATTTTAAGCACCTATTTGAAAGGGTTAACGGATGTTGATCGGAATGAAACTCGCTGGGTACGTTCGACTCATGAACCTTAAGGTCTGTAAGAATTTTGAAAGAAATCGGCCAGTAGTTGGCGCTAACGAGTTTATTGGCTCTGTAATCACGTGGTGTTTCACTTATCAACACAATATGCATATCATTTGATAGATCTCCTCATAATGCACAACTTTGCCTCAAGAACCATTGCTGTCAATCAAATCGTTCAATTGTTATTCACATATATGTTAAAAACCTACTTTTGCGAACTAGTCCTAGGTTTTTTGCGCGATCGGAACCAAACCACTGCAGTAATATTCTGTGGACTCTCTAGATCAATAATTATCAAAAAAATATTGAATTTTGTCGTTTGGTTAGCTTTAAATGGATAATATAAAAAGGGGTGTGGCCAAACATACCCCAAAGCCTATAAAACCTAAACAAAAACTCAAAACTTTATGAAACTCGGTGAAAACATTTAACACGTGACTCTTAACAAGCATGCAAAATGTCATGGAGATCGGAACATAGGTGGCGCTATAACAGTTGAAAAAGCCTCAAAAACACACATTTTCAATAGAAAATTATCACAGTTTGTAGGACATGTTCATACATTCACACAAACACTAGATCTTCATATCATATGATAGATCTCCTCTTTGTGAACAACTTTGCCTCAAGGAGCGAAGATGTCAATCAAATCGTTCAATTGCAATTCACAAATATGTCAAAAAGCTACTTTTGCGAACTAGTCCCAGGTTTTTTACCCGATCGAAAACAAACCACTGCAGTAATTTTCTCTGGACTCTCTAGATCAATAATTATCAAAAAAAATAATAATTTTGTCCTTTGGTTAGCTATAACTGGCTAAATTAGAAAAGGGGCGTGACCAAAATACCCAAAAGCATATAAAACCTAAACAAAAACTCAAAACTTTATGAAACTTGGTGAAAACATGTAACAGCTGACCCTTAACAACCATGCAACTTTTCATGGAGATCGGACCATAGGTGGCGCTATAACAGTAGAAAAGTCTCAAAACATAAGATTTACATGGTAAATGGCCTCAAATTGTCTGAAAATGCTCATATATTCACATAAACCCTAGATCTTCATATCAAATGATAGATCTCCTCATTCTGAACAACTTCTGGGACCAATGTTGTCAATAAAGCTGTTAATTAAATATTCAAGATTATTTTAAAAAGTTACTTTGGCAAAGCAGTCCAAGGCTTTAAGCTGAAAATCAATAAATCCACTGAAGTACAATTCTCTAGACTCTGAAGGTCAATAATTATCAAAAACATGTTGAACAATTGCATTTGGACAACTATAAACCAGTGATTGTATAATATGTTCTTTTCACAGTGTACACAAAGGCCTATTAATACAAACAGAAAGCCAACAAATTATCAAAACTGTGTAAAATAATGCCTAATTTCATTCTAAACAAGCATGCAAAATTTAAGAGAGATTGGGCAAAAAACATAACACTAAAACAGTTATGTTTAAAAACAGTGTTGTTTGAGTAAATGCAATTTATAACCACTAGATGGCAGCGGAAGACCACTAATGGGCTCATTCAGAAAATTTAAACAGTACTTTTGAAAAGATTTATGAATTCATGCCTAAACAATAAAAAAAAAAACACTGTTACAACATTTTAAATCTCACTGAGGTAAAGTTTTCCATTTTGTTCATACAGACTTATTAGTTTTTAAAATTTTGCCACATTATGATTACAGTGAAACCTGAAAATGACATCCAAACTCTTAAAAACTAGTTTAATCATTTAATTTCAGTGCATGTGTCTGTCTGTCAGCCTATTCTCTGTTTTGGATGTGTTTAACTGTCATCCATACATCCAGGTTGGCTCTGACCACCTCAGAGGCCTTAATGTGCTTGAACCCCGTAAATGCTGCTTGCAGCTTTAATTATTATTATTCTTCCGCCCTAGAACTGAACGTGCAGCCCAAACCGTAAGGCCTAGAGACTTGAAACTTGGTCAGATGATAGAGCTCAATTTGGGGAGAAGCTATCAAAGTCTCAGCCCAATTGGCCAATAGGGGGCGCTACAGTGATCGAAAATGCGTTTTTGCTAATAGCTCCTAAACCGCTTGTGATAGAGCCAAAAATTTTACATTTCTGAAATCCGTGGGTCACGCGAAATTAAGAACGGTCATTCTGATTTTGGGTCTAGGAGGCCTCGTTTTTTCGCAAATTTGACGTATGTCCAAAACCTACTTTTGCGAACTAGTCCTAGGTTTTTTGCCCAATCTCAACCAAACCACTGCAGAAATGTTCTCTGTCCAGTGATTATCAATAATTATCAAAAAAAAGTAGAAATTTCGACTCACTGTCGTAATGGGATGCCAGAATGTTCGAAAGTCGAGGACCAATTTTACGCAACAGGCTATAACTCATGAATGAAATGAGATATCTTAACCAAACTCGCTGAACATTTGTATGAGCTCAATCTTTGGTCAAATAAAAAAATTGCACACCTCTGCCACTTGGCGGCGCTATAAAAAGAAAAAACACATAAATGGCTATAACTAGGCAACCGTTGACTCGATCGACTTGAAAATTGGTATGCAGTGTCTTGGTTTGAAGGGGCACAAGAACCTATGAGGACATTTGCATATCTCAAAAAACATGCCCGCCATTGGCCAAACAAATATAAGCACCCATTTGAAAGGGTTAACGGAAGTTGATCGGAACGAAACTCACTGGGTACGGTCAACTCATGAACCTTAAGGTCTGTAAGAATTTTGAAAGAAATTGGCCACTAGTTGGCGCTAACGAGTTTTATGGCTCTGTAATCATGTGGTGTTTCACATATAAACACAATATCCATATCATTTGATAGATCTCCTCATAATGCACAACTTTGCCTCAAGAACCATTGCTGTCAATCAAATCGTTCAATTGTTATTCACAAATATGTTAAAAAGCTACTTTTGCGAACTAGTCCTAGGTTTTTTGCCCGATCAGACCCAAACCATTGTAGTAATATTCTGTGGACTGTTTAGATCAATAATTATCAAAAAAATGTTGAATTTTGTACTTTGGTTAGCGTTAAAGGGGTAATTAAGAAAAGGGGTGTGGCCAAACGTAACCCAAAGCCTATAAAACCTAAACGAAAACTCAAAACTTTATGAAACTCGGTGAAGACATGTAACAGGTGACTCTTAATAAGTATGCAAAGTTTCATGGAGATCGGATCATAGGTGGCGCTATAACAGTTGAAAAAGCCTCAAAAACACACATTTCCAATAGAAAATGATCACAATTTGTAGAACATGTTCATACATTCAAACAAACACTAGATCTTCATATCATTTGATAGATCTCCCCTTTGTGAACAACTTTGCCTCAAGGAGCGAAGATGTAAATCAAATCGTTCAATTGTTATTCACAAATATATTAAAAACATACTTTTGCGAACTAGTCCTAGGTTTTTTACCTGATCGAAACCAAACCACTGCAGTAATTTTCTCTGGACACTGTAGATCAATAATTATCAAAAAAATATTGAATTTTGTCCTTTGGTTAGCTATAACTGGCTAAATTAGAAAAGGGGCGTGACCAAAATACCCAAGAGCATATAAAACCTAAACGAAAACTCAAAACTTTATGAAACTTGTTGAAAACATGTAACAGGTGACTCTTAACAAACATGCAAATTTTCATGGAGATCGGACCATAGGTGGCGCTATAACAGTAAAAAAGGTCTCAAAACATAAGATTTATATGGTAAATGGCCTCAAATTGTCTGAAAATGCTCATATATTCACATAAACACTAGATCTTCATATCATATAATAGATCTCCTCATTCTGAACAACTTTTGGGACCAATGTTGTCAATAAAGCTGTTAATTAAATATTCAAGATTATTTAAAAAAAGTTACTTTGGCAAAGTAGTCCAAGGCTTTAAGCTGAAAATCAATAAAACCACTGAAGTACAATTCTCTAGACTCTGAAGGTCAATAATTATCAAAAACATGTTGAACAATTGCATTTGGACAACTATAAACCAGTGATTGTATAATATGTTCTTTTCACAGTGTACACAAAGGCCTATTAATACAAACAGAAAGCCCACAAATTATCAAAACTGTGTAAAATAATCCCTAATTTCATTCTAAACAAGCATGCAAAAATTAAGAGAGATTGGGCAAAAAAACACTAAGAGTTATAAAGGATTAACACATTGATGTATGAGAAATTGCAATTTATAACCACTAGATGGCAGCGGAAAACCACTAATGGGCTCATTCAGCTAACTTAAACTGTACAGTTGAAAGGATGTATGAATTAATGCCTAAACAATAAAAAACACTCTTACAACATTCCAAATCTCATTGAGTTAAAGTTTTCCATTTTGTTCATTCAGACATATCAGTTTTAAAAATTTTGCCACATTATGATTACAATGAAACCTGAAAATGACATCTAAAATCTTAAAAACGAGTTTAATCATTTAATTTCAGTGTGTGTGTGTGTGTCTGTCTTTTGGATGTGTTTAAATGTCATCCATACATCCCGGTTGGCCGAGACCATCCCAGAGGCACAAAGGAATATTAATACAAACAGAAATCCCACAAATTATCAAAACTGTGTAAGGTAATGCATAATTTCATTTTAAACAAGCATGCAAAATTTAAGAGAGATAGGGCAAAAAAAAACAACAACACTTTAACAGTTCTGTTTAAAAACACAGTGTTGTTTGAGTAAATGCAATTTATAACCACTAGATGGCAGCGGAAGACCACTAATGGGCTCATTCAGCTAGTACTGTTTTTATTTTATTTTACTGTTCACATTGTGTTAATGTAAACATTAATAAATGAACTGTTATAACATTTTAAATCTCATTGAATTGATGTTTTCCATTTTGTTCACACAGATGTATCAGTTTTAACAATTTTGGCACATTATGATTACAGTTTAACCTGAAAATGACATCTAAACTCTAAAAAAAGAGAAGACTTGCAATAAATTTATTGTCACCTATCACTTATTTCAAATACCTATATCTGCAACAAAATGTTTGTGCATGTATATGTGTGTCTTTGTGTGTGTGTGTGTGTGCATATGCTTATAGAGTATACATATATTAGTCTTATCATTTACTTTCAGTGTGTGTGTCTGTCTGTTAGCCTGTTCTCCATTTTGGATGTGTTTAACTGTCATCCATGCATCCAGGTTGGCTCTGACCACCTCATATGACTTAAATGCTTGAACCCCGGTAAAATGCTGCTTGCAGCTTTAATTAGGGCCCGAGCACCGAGGTGCGAGGACCCTCTTGGAATTGCTCCGTTTATTATTATTATTATTATTATTATTATTATTATTATTATTATTATTATTATTATTAGGGCCCGAGCACCGATGGTGTGAGGACCCTCTTGTTTCTGTGTTGTTTATTATTATTATTATTATTATTATTATTTTTCTGAAACTTTTTCGAAAAGTCATGAAACTTGGCACACACGTCAGAGCTGGAAAAATATTAGGTATGCAATGGTTTGCTAAGGTGGGTGTGGCAAAATGGCTCGACAGCGCCACCTATAAATTTTCAACGAAGTGCATCTTGAGCTACGTTTCACGTTCTTGTATGAAAATCGGTACACACATGTAACACACCAATATCTACAAAAAAGTCTCTTGGTACGAAATCCAAATCCCAACAGGAAGTCAGTTATTATTTTTTTATTCTCATCCAAAATTTTGTCATTTTTGCCATTTCCGGGGGTTGTACTTTAACGAACTCCTCCTAGAGATTTATTCAGATCAACACCAAAGTTTGTCAGTGTAATCTAAAGGCCTTTGCGATGTTAAATTGCGAAGATCTAGAGTTTTCGTTTGAGGGCGTGTCTGTGGCGGCTTGGCGAATTTCGATGTTTCGCCATGAAAAACGAAGTTGCTATAACTTAGACATAAAATGTCCAATCTGCACCAAACTTCACATGTTTGATAAGACTCCTGACCTGAACAGATCAACATTCCCAAATTTAGTTATACTCATAGCGCCACCTGCTGGCAACAGGAAGTGAATGCCTTACGCTGCAATGAACTACTCCTAGAAATCTAATAAAATCTAAATTGTGTTATGGTCAGTTTAATCTAAAGGCCTTTGCGATAGTGAATTGTGATTATCTTGAGTTTTCGTTAAAAGGCGTGTCCACGGCACCATGGCGAAGTTCGATGTCTCGCCATGTGAATAAAAGATGTTATAACTCAGGCATTAAATGTCCGATCTTCCCCAAACTTCACATGTGTGATAAGAGTCCTGGCCTGAACACATCTGAAGGCCATTATTCCAACGGGTGTGGCAAAACGGCTCAATAGCGCCACCTATACACATTCAACGGACTGTGCCTCGAGCTATGTTCCACGTACATGTACAAAAATCGGTACACATATGTAACACTCCAATACCTACAAAAAAGTCTCTTGGTACGAAATCCGAATCCCAACAGGAAGTCGGTTATTTAGAATTTTCTCTGCAAAATTAGCGCTGTTTTTGCCATTTTCAGGGGTTGTACTTTAACGAACTCCTCCTAGAGATTTATTCAGATCAACACCAATCTTGGTTAGTGTAATCTTAAGCCCTTTGCGATGTTAAATTGCGAAGATCTTGAGGTTTCGTTAAAGGGCGTGTCCATGGCGGCCTGACAAATTTAGATGTCTCGCCATGAAAAAGGAAGTTGCTGTAACTCAGACATACAATGTCCAATCTGCCCCAAACTTCACATGTTAGATAAGACTTCTGCCCTTAACAGATCTACATGCCCATATTACGTTATAGTCATAGCACCACCTGCTGGCAACAGGAAGTGTCATGTTTTACACTGCAAAGAACTACTCCAAGAAATTTTATGACATCAACATTTTATTTTGGTCAGTCTAATCTAAAGGTCTTTGCAATGTTAAATTGTGGAGATCTTTAGATTTTGTTAAAGGGCGCGTCCATGGCGTCATGACAAAATTTCATGTCTCGCCACAGCAAGAGAAGTTGTTGTAACTCAGGCTTGAAATGTTCGATATTCCCCAAACTTCACATGTTCGATAAGACTCCTAGCCTGAACACATCTGAAGGCCAATATTCCATTATAATGATAGCACCACCTATTGGCAACAGGAAAATTGGCACATATAAATGACATTGACATATTCCACTTATATTAACGATTTGAAATGCATATTTCTCACCTTCACCTTTTTACTAAAGCCACACGATTGCGGTGAGCCCGGGTGCGAGGGCCCGTTCATCGCTGCTTGCAGCTTTAATTAGGGCCCGAGCACCGATGGTGTGAGGACCCTCTTGGAATTGCTCCGTTTATTATTATTATTATTATTATTATTCTTCTTCTCTAAGATGAATCGCATTTTTGAGGGCCTAAACATGCTCGAAAAGTCATGAAACTTTGCACACACCTCAGAACTGGCGAAAATTTACGTCTGATATGGGTTTCAGAAGTGGGTGTGCCAAAATGGCTCAACAGCGCCACCTATACACGTTCAACGGTGTGCGCCTCGAGCTACGTTTCATGTACATGTATGAAAATCGGTATACACATGTAACTCTCCAATACCTACAAAAAAGTCTCTTGGAGCAAAATCCGAAACCCAACAGGAAGTCGGTTGTTTCTAATATTATGAGCAAATTTTGTGTCATTTTTGTCATTTCCATGCGTTGTATTTTAACGAACTCCTCCTAGAGATTCATTCAGATCAACACCAAATTTGGTATGCCTAATCTGAAGGCCTTTGCGATGTTAAATTGCGAAGCTTTTGAGTTTTCGTTAATGGGCGTGTCCGTGGCGGCCTGGCGAATTTTGATGATTCGCCATGAAACAGGAAGTTGCTATAACTCAGACATACAATGACCAATCTGCCCCAAACTTCACATGTTTGATGAGACTCCTGACCTGAACAGATTGACATGCCCATATTCAGTTATAGTCATAGCGCCACCTATTGGCAACAGGAAGTGACATATTTTACACTGCGATGAACTACTCCTAGAAATTTTATGACATCAATGTATTTTTTGTGGTCAGTCTAATCTAAAGCCCTGTGCGATGTTAAGTTGTGAAGATCTTGAGTTTTTGTTAAAAGGCGTGTCCATGGCGCCGTCACGAAGTTCGATGTCTCGCCATGGGAATAAAAGATGTTATAACTCAGGCATAAAATGTCCGATCTTCCCCAAACTTCACATGTGTGATAAGAGTCCTGGCCTGAACACATCTGAAGGCCAAAATTCCATCAGGTGTGGCAAAATGGCTCGATAGCGCCACCTATACACTTTCAACAGAGTGCGCCTCGAGCTATGTTTCACGTACATGTACAAAAATCGGTATACACATGTAACACACCAATACCTACAAAAAAAGTCTCTTGGTACGAAATCCGAATACCAACAGGAAGTCGGTTATTTTGAATTTTCTCTGCAATATTGGCGTTGTTTTTGCCATTTTCAGGGGTTGTACTTTAACGAACTCCTCCTAGAGATTTATTCAGATCAACACCAAACCTGGTCAGTGTAATCTTAAGCCCTTTGCGATGTTAAATTGCGAAGATCTTTAGATTTCGTTAAAGGGCGTGTCCATGGTGGCCTGACAAATTTCGATGTTTCGCCATGAAAAAGGAA
The DNA here is from genome assembly GCA_024542945.1 of allo-octoploid hybrid of Carassius auratus x Cyprinus carpio. Lineage (NCBI taxonomy): Eukaryota > Metazoa > Chordata > Actinopteri > Cypriniformes > allo-octoploid hybrid of Carassius auratus x Cyprinus carpio. The sequence continues at coordinate 110,887 of JANHFF010001020.1, forward strand.
GTTGCTGTAACTCAGACATACAATGTCCAATCTGCCCCAAACTTCACATGTTAGATAAAACTTCTGCCCTTAACAGATCTACATGCCCACATTCAGTTATAGTCATAGCGCCACCTATTGGCAACAGGAAGTGACATGTTTTACGCTGCGAAAAACTACTCCTATAATTTTTTTGAGATTAACATATATTTTGTGGTCAGTCTAATCTAAAGGCCTGTGCAATGTTAACTTTTGGAGATCTTGAGTTTTTGTTAAAGGGCGTTTCCATGGCGCCATGACAAAATTTGATGTCTTGCCACAGCAAGAGAAGTTGTTGTAACTCAAGCATAAAATGTTCAATCTTCCCCAAACTTCACATGTTCGATAAGAGTCCTGGCCTGAACACATCTGAAGGCCAATATTCCATTATAATGATAGCGCCACCTGCTGGCAACGGTAAGATTGGCACATATATGGGATATACTTTGATATATTCCACTTATATTTAGGATATTAAATGCATATTTCTCAACGTTCACCTTTTTACTAAAGCAACACGATGGCGGTGAGCCCGGGTGCGAGGGCCCGTTCATCGCTGCTTGCAGCTTTAATTAGGGCCCGAGCCAATGGGCGCAGGGCCCTATTGTTCCCCTAAGGATTATTCTTATTATTTTTATTTTTTTTTTAACCTTCCGGGGGTTTTTGGGGGCCTTAACATACTCAAAAACTCTTGAAAATTGGCATACACATTGGAACCTGCGGCCATCAGGTCGCCGCAGAGACTGGAACCCGGGCGTGGCATAGGAGCTCTACAGCGCCCCCTGGACACACCGTCAGAAAATCCTGAACCATAGCTCACACATACTTGCATGTATTTATATGAAACTCAGTACACTTATAGATCTCATTGAGCCGAACAACTTTCACGCTCTATGTCATAGGCTCCGCCCAACAGGAAGTCAGCTATTCAGGGCTGTTTAAAAAAAGCATGCTCTGGAATTTGAAATACTCCTCTGAGGTTTTCCACCCGTTTGCCACAAAACTTGGTGAACATGATCTCAAGACATTGAGGATGAAAAATTGCGAGGGGATTTTGATATCTCGAACGGTTCGCCCGTGGTGAGGCGTTGAAATTAGGGCACAAATTTGAAACAGGAAGTGCCTAATAACATCCGCATACATTTCCTGAGTTTCATCAAACTTCATCGGTTTGTTCATTGTAATATGTTACTCGCATATATGTAACTATAAGGTGTCAAAGTTACAGCGCCACCAACTGGCAGCAGGAAGTGTGTCATTTTCAAAATTCTTTTAATTCAGCGTCTTATTTTTACTCGATTTGCTTCAAACTTCATCAGAATAATGACAAAATACAGCTGATGTAAATCTGCTGTGGGTATACTGATATCTAATATAGTGTTGCCATGGCAACGTGTCAAACTTGAATATTCTGTTATGGTGATTTTGAAGCAGACAACAAGCTCAGATTTACATTAAACTCAGAACACATATCCGTATTAATGATATCTAGACAATGGCATAAGCTTTTAAAAGGATGTGATGGAGGCACTCTATAGCGCCACCTTTTGTCAAAAGTGGGGGGGGTTAGTTTTAGCTACAGACACCAAACTTGGTACATAAATTGTTCTTATCAAGACGGACAATTTTCTAATTCACAGTCATAAGCTACGACCAACAGGAAGTCAGCTATTTTGATTTGAATATGTATTTTTGGCAAATTCGGCTGCGAATTAATGCATACTCCTCACAGGGGAAGTGCACTATACACACCAAACTTTGTCTACATGTTGAAAAAACATTGAGGAACTTAAATTGCGAATGGATTTGGATAGCTTGAACGGTTTTGCCGTGGTGATTTTTGAAATAACAGTAAAAAGGGAAACATTAATTGTCTGGTATTTTTAAATTGCAGCTTCCAAACATTTCAAAACCATTTTTCATTTAGAGAACATGCGATTCTGAGGAAATATGCATAGTTTCACGACTTTACAACACTGTAAGATTAAAATAAAATTATAAAACTGTCAGACATCTGATCTCACTCTCTGGCATTGTCTCTGTGTGAGGGAAAGGGGGGGGGGTGCTTGAGGACCTGCCTGACAGAGAGAGAGAGAGATAGGGAGAGAGAGAGTTAACATCTCTTTAATCACCAGAAAAAAAACTGTAATTGTGTGTTGTTGATTTTTTTCATCATTACAGCTTAAGAAATCTCTCTATCATTTTCTATCATTTTTAGGGACGAAAAAAACCTAGTACAATTTGTAGGGCTCAGACAAAATGATTTATATAATTAGGTTAAGAATTATGTAAATTGAAAATAAAAAAAGATTTTAAAAATACATACACGATGACTTGTATATATTTTTTTATTCTGATAATAATTTTAAACTTATTTGATACTGACCTATGACAGCCATTCTGTGACATGACATGACATGACCTGAATTTACACAATCTTGCTGATTTAACAGTAAAAACAGTTCAGCTCACAGATAAAGACTAAGCTGTAATGCAGGCAAACATATTTTACAAATGCTTATAGATCAATAAAATTGTTAAAAATGCTTTTTCACAAAGTACATTATAATAAGGCACGTTGATATTCTGATGACATTTTTTTTCCAAGTACATTTTACCAATTTCAAATCACATCAATCTTAATAAATACTATAGATCTGGTATTTCATGATTTATGAGTGATATATATAATTGTCCTCGATGGCTGGAAGTGAAATACTCATATTCAGGAGTGCTGAATTTTTAGGCATGTCTTCTTGTCATGCATTGGTCATAGAGCTCATTGTAGCGATGCTTCAGGTGTTGAAATAGATTTGTTATAGATTATACAGGTTCACTGTTTGCAGAGTGTATACAGTATGTGTATGTGGTGCAGACGCAGTAGCGAGAGCATGTTATTGTTACGCAAAAACACATTAAAATAATGTGGGAGCCATGAATCTCTCCGCTTGCGTGCACATTTCCTTTACTTTGACAAAAAACGCTCTGATACATGCTGCTTTTGCTCGGAGAGCGTGCGCGCACTTAAAACTCGTTTCCTCTGCTCAAACTGTGTCCTGTGCACTCACAACTCTCTCTATGCTCATGCGCTAGATATTCATTCTTTTCACACCTTTCTACTTCTAACCTTTTCTGTTCACATCTTTTACCATGTGCAGTGTGAATGCTCTGATCCATTAACATGGGCTCTGAAAAAAATATGCATTACAGATAGAGCTTGTGAACCTGGCCTTGCATAGGCATATGCACAGTCTGTCCTGTTCTCCTGCTCCATTTAGGAACGCTTCATTCGGACTGGTTCAGATAGCAACACCAAACGTTGCAGTGTGTAATACCTATCATGGCCACCACCAGATGGAGCTATAGGATTACTTTTAAATAATTGTTTTAGAAACGTCTATAAAGCATTTAAATCATTTATAAAAATCTTTCAAAGTAAAACAATATGTATTTTAAAAAGCTAATGAATTTTACTGGTAATATAGTTTTATATAATAATTTCAGAAATGTTTATAGATCAATAAAAGTATTTTTAAAAATGGTTATAGATCATGAAAAGTGCGAATAAGCTCTCTTTGGTTTACATTAGTTAATGCATTAACTAACATGAACTAACAATGAACAATCTATTGTTCAGGTAATTTATTAATCTTTTTTATGTTAGTTATTCCTATCATTAAAAATATTATTATTTATGTTTTTTCACAGTACATAAACTAATTTTAAAATAAAAATGCAATAAAAAATATATTAATAATGTATTAAAATATTTTAATTAAGCTTTAATTAACATTTATATAAACACTTATATTGAAAGAGACTGAAATTGAAGTAATTTTTACTTTTAAAAACCCACTTGTAAGACACAGTTAACAATGCAGTGAGCAGATGAAAGGACAGAACAACAAAGATATATAGTGCCCCCTATTGGCAACAGGAAGTGTCATATTTACACTGCGACAAACTACTCCTAGAAATTTTTTGACATTAATGTCTTTTTCGTGGTCAGTCTATCTTGAGTTTTTGTTAAAGGTCGTGTCCATGGCGCCATGACAAAATTGATGTCTCGCCATAGGAAGAGAAGTGTTGTAACTCAGGCATAAAATATTCGATCTTCCCCAAACTTCAAATGTTTGATAAGGGAGTCTTGGCCTGAACACCATCTGAAGGAAAATATTCCATTATAATGATAGCGCCACCTGCTGGTCAAAAGAAGATTGGCACATATAAAATGACTTTGACATATTCCACTTATATTTACGACTTTAAATGCATATTTCTCGCCGTTTCGCTTTTTTTTACTAAAGCCGCTTGCTGGCGGTGAGCCCGGGTGCGAGGGCCCGATCATCGCTGCTTGCAGCTTAATTAGGGCCCGAGCACCGATGGTGTGAGGACCCTCTTGGAATTGCTCCGTTTATTATTATTATTATTATTATTATTATTAGGGCCCGAGCACCGATGGTGTGAGGACCCTATTGGAATTGCTCCGTTTATTAAATTATTATTATTCTTCTTCTCCAAAATGAATCGCATTTTTGAGGGCCTAAACATACTCAAAAAGTCATGAAACTTTGCACACACCTCAGAACCGGCGAAAATTTACATCTGATATGGGTTTCAGAAGTGGGTGTGGCAAAATGGCTCGACAGCGCCACCTATACACTTTCAGCGTGTGTGCCTCGAGCTATGTTTCACGTACATGTATGAAAATCGGTACACATATGTAACACACCAATAGCTACAAAAAATCCTGGTACAAAATCCGAATCCCAACAGGAAGTCGGTTATTTTTAATAATATGAGCAAATTTTGTGTCATTTTTGCCATTTCCATGAGTTGTATTTTAACGAACTCCTCCTAGAGACTTATTCAGATCAACACCAAATTTGGTATGCCTAATCTAAAGGCCTTTGCGATGTTAAATTGCGAAGATTTTGAGTTTTCGTCGAAGGGCGTGTCAGTGGCGGCCTGGCGAATTTCGATGATTCGCCATGAAAAATGAAGTTGCTATAACTCAGACATACAATGTCCAATCTGCCCCAAACTTCACATGGTTGATAAGACTCTAGAACTGAACAGATTGACATGCCCATATTCAGTTATAGTCATAGCGCCACCTATTGGCAACAGGAAGTGTCATATTTTATGCTCCGAAGAACTACTCCTAGAAATTTTATGACATCAATGTCTTTTTTGTGGTCAGTCTAATCTAAAGGCCTGTGTAATGTTAAACTGTGAAGATCTTGAGTTTTCGTTAAAGGGCGTGTCCATGGGCCGTGACAAAGTTCGATGTCTCGCCATGGGAGTAGAAGTTGTTGTAACTCAGGCATAAAATATCAGATCTTGCCCAAACTTCACCTGTTTGATAAGAGTCCTGGCCTGAACACATCTGAAGGCCAATATTCCATTGGGTGTGGCAAAATGGCTCGATAGCGCCACCTATACACATTCAACAGAGTGCGCCTCGAGCTATGTTTCACGTACATGTACAAAAATCGGTACACACATATAACACACCAATACCTACAAAAAAGTCTCTTGGTAGGAAATCTGAATCCCAACAGGAAGTCGGTTATTTTGAATTTTCTCTGCAAAATTGGCATTGTTTTTGCCATTTTCAGGGGTTGTACTTTAACGAACTCCTCCTAGAGATTTATTCAGATCAACACCATATATGGTCAGTTAAATCTAAAGGCCTTTGCAATGTTAAATTGCGAAGATCTTGAGGTTTCGTTAAAGGACGTGTCCATGGCGGCCTGACAAATTTCGATGTTTCGCCATGAAAAAGGAAGTTGCTGTAACTCAGACATACAATGTCCAATCTGCCTCAACTTCACATGTTAGATAAGACTTCTGCCCTTAACAGATCTACATG